>JAODAG010094767.1:5427-15862 GCA_027574785.1 Orphnurgus asper
TCTTCTCCACCTAGTATCATCTCGTTCTCAACCAGTACTGCAGCTGTATATTCTGTGCAGTTGGGTTTACGTAGAGGGGACCATTGATTTGTTGGGCCCAGGCATTTTGTTTTGCATGTTGTGCTCTAACCCTCGTGGTTAAACATTAATGAAATACCTCCACTTGTCGATGGTCCATTATTCTTCTAGCTTTCATTTGGTATGTGGATGGAGTGTGTCTGTTTTGTTTCCGTGGAGTGCCAAGTGTTTGAACAGGGAGCTGCAGCTAGACTCCCTGGTTTGAAAGAGTGGCGCGTGAGCACATTTAAATGTACGCGATCAGCGAAGAAAATGTTGAATTTGATCTGCAAAGCAGGGAGAGGAATTTGTTTGTCCTGCACGGTTAGTTTGTTAAACGTTGCATGTTCCTCATTTTAATGTATTCTAAGTTCTAACCTTATTTTCCATCCTGCTTTTTTATTATACCTTTCCGTAGTCAGTAAAGTATGCAATTTATTATGTAAAACAATAGATCTGTTAAATAAAGTATTATTCGCATTATTACAAAAACCTACGTTGCATACATTTTGTTGATGAATAACCTGCCATTTCTTTGCTGGTTCTTTATTGTACAACCATATATAACCAGTTGTTTGAGTTGAGCATACTCAAATGTAAGATTTACTTTGGTTTTGGTAAACATCAGAATAACGTAAAATAGCCAGTGTTAATAAAACGTCATGTTTATTTGCTAAATCGTTATGAGTGGACAAGCTTGGGCCGTTTCCATCAGGTGTCGGGATCAGGAAGGGGTGGGCAGTTTGGGGTTATCATTTGCTATTTTTTTTAGAAGTGTTCTAATTTGTCTAGCCCTACAGGGATTTATCTCTGATTGCTGGGAAGTATCCATACCGAGACTCCTGTTCTTCATCCAGACCCAAGTCCACAACACAAATAATGGGGTTCGAAAGAGAAAAAAATCTACCCCAGTTATATATTTCCCCCTAGTAATGACCGTTTTGCTAGATTGCTGTATGTAATAAACAAAGTCACAGCCTGCAGGCAGTATTAGTCTGTTTGTGACTTTCAGAGAACATCTTAACCTATTTACAGTTCCTGAGCTATGTGAAGCAAGTTGTTGTGGTTTCCCTGGTACGTAAATTGGCTTTACCAAAACACTAGTGGAACAGTGGCATCCTATGCGTCTGGTAAATTACCACCAATAAGCAGGAAATAACACAGCATAAATCAAAGACTGAAGTTTAAGAGTTTGTATACTTTTAACTGGCTTAATTAACTTTAAACATAAAAGAAAATTAAAGTTCACATTTTTGTGTTGGGATATTGATTGAATGACCAAGTTGAACATTTATTTCTCCTAAATAGAAGTCAAATGTATTATCATGGAAAATACCTTTGACAACATTGATAAACTGAAATAAATTAATAGATCCTGGCCGGATAGCAAGTTGTCTCAACATGTAAGCATGGCTTTATACATGTAGCCTATGTAGGCAACAGATTGTAGTTGATATACAGGTATAACTGTCCTTATTTGCAGATTAATTGAACTTGAAATATCCACATCAATATATGGTACAGGTACTCGTACATGGTCATCGTCTGTGTTGCTGCCCTTGCATCATTTTGGTTCAAAGAATTGCTCCCAAGTAGTCGAGATAATCACAGAACGGACAGCCAGAATGGTACCATTGCTGGACTGACTAGTGAATGCATCTATATCTGCTGTTGGGGTCTCATTGTGTTTGTGGTATATTTGTTTATTTTCAAATTGGTTATGCTTACTAGCCTCTTGGAAGAAAGAAAGTTTCTCCCCTATAGCTTGTTAGTAAGAACTTGTGACGGAACAGTGGGCCCATTATTCGTGGCCGTTTCTGGGTTTTTTTTCCCCCTCTTAGGTCGCCTCTTGGAATTTTTTCTTCTCAAAAGGCATTCTCAACATTTCAGCGCAGCAGACTCGTTGCCCCCATCTATTTTCGACAATGATACCGTTGCCCGATATATATTCACATTCCTAGGTGCTGTAAATTTATTAGCAGCTCTTCACTTTTCATTACAGGCAAGTGAAACCAGCTGAACCGTGAAGACTGGTGCAAGAGATGTGGTTCGATGTTCAAGTTTGAAGGAGTACAGAACCACACCGGTCTGTCTGTTATAGCAGGAAAAATTTGAAAAATCCAAAAATAATGCAATATGCATCGTGATTACTATGCTGTTGGTAACCGTTTTATTTTTATGAAGACATAAGAAAGTACGTTGCTGAGTTCAAATTAAAACGTTGTAAACATAGTCCACAAGTCATACATTTTATTAGGGAGGTTCAGCAACATCGTAGCGTCAGAAAAAGTCGCACACAGCCAACTTGTAACCAGCATACGTTTTGCACTAAGAGTGCAAAAAAAAAAACCCATTCAAAATTGCTACCGTACCATTTCACATGACAACGTTATACGATTCTGCCTCATGAATATGTATTAGTTACACCTCCATTGATGAGGTGTCGGATGCGCAGTGATTTGTAAACGGTAGGATAGGCACGGTCACTTGTCCATGCTGTATAACATAATATTGCAAAATGCTGATGTACGAGGTTCTATTTCTATTAAGTATTCAAAGAATTTATATGCAAACCCGAAAAAGGAAAAGAACAGATGGTTGTTGAACATGGCTTCATGCAATCGGAATCGATGGATTTACCTCGAGTTCGTTCCCTACAATACGGCGGAGACTCATTAAAACCTGGCGCGAATACCAATGATTTTCATTCAACGATGGAGACGGAGCGACAACCTCTCGCATAAGTGGTCTGAGAAGGGCTGCTGCAAATGAAAGTTCTGAGCTACGTAGCAGTAAAAGAATACCAAGCTTATTTCATTATGGATTTGGAGGCATTGGTCTTGAATGTTACTAGTAGTAGTGGAACTACTACCAACATACTAGTAGTGGAACTACTACTAACATTATACTAGTAGTGGAACTACTACCAACATTATACTAGTAGTAGTGGAACTACTACCAACGTCAAATTGTAGCATTCATCATTTACGTTGGTAGGTCTATATAGCTTGGAATAGTTACATATGCTACCATCATGACCCATAATTTACAGACTTAGTTTTGCTTGGAAGTGAATCCAGTACGTCACAAACCATAGTCCCAATTATCAAATACTTAAGTTGGCTGTTGTAATTAATGGAATTCTTAAAAATATCAGCAGCTGTTGTTTGACACTTTTGTTTTTTATGTATTAAAAATAGGATCAGTTTTTTAATGTTGTCAGAATAATGATATAGTCATCCTTAGCCGTGATGTAATTTTCTATGCGTGGTAGGCCTATACTACAGGAGTAGCAGCTACTGTTTTGTGCCCTACAATTACTATCATGTGAAGCCTCTTATGTTCACATGTAAACTAGGCTATGCATCTCGAGGCCAAATATTCTAATTTGCCAGTCTGGAAGTGACTCCGAAAGGACTGGGCAATGTTCCTTAGTTCAGATATGCAAAAAGATGTTTGTATGGTTTAACACCATTGGCCGATTGTCAGATGCCATTCCAGAGAAATTATCATTTGTAATATATATAGGTAACAATAGGTGCCACCACCCAGTTTGGGGTGTATTTGTTGTGTTTTTACAACATTTCAAGGTACCATATGGTGGAGGACATTTTACTATAATAAAGCACAAAAATGTATTCCATTTTAGTTTTGTAATACCATTTGTAGAAGGTTTTGTATAACCGTCACTTGCAATATACTCAGTCTGTAATTTACATTTTACTGCACTCAATCTACTTGGGGAATAACGACAAGATGAGAGGGACCGTCTCAATTGCCGGTTGGAGACCGGTGGGACTTCATCACAGAAAGTTTTGAGTGGACCGCGAAGGTCTGATCTCCATGCATATCTGTAATACAGACCCTCTCTCTTTGGGTCGTATCCCATTCATTAACTCATAAGTTTTGGGGATAAAAGGACAATTTGTCATGTTATGTCGGTCATCATTTATTCTCCCAAATGAGCGAGCTTTTCTTTTCGTCGCGGAGATGAAAGATATAATCCACAGAGTCGAACGCGATGATCAATCAGATGATCCCGTAACTCAATAATTTGGCTATATTTTATGGGCCAGTAGCTGTGGCAGATCTAGTCGTCTTACGGAACTATTCAGAATATACAAATAGACTATTCATGATATACAAATGACTATTCATGATATAGAAATGACTTCATGATATAGAAATAACTTCATGACATACAAATAACTATTCATTATATACAAATAACTATCATTATATAAATAGTTGCTTCCAAACTCCGCCAAAGAAAGATGGAAACACTTATTGTACGTATCCGAGTGCGTTCGATCGTAAGAACAAAGTAACAAAACGGCTCTGTGAACCCTTGCATCCAGGTTTTGGACGCTGTATTGGGGAAGGTATAGTATAGATATGTTTCAATGCTATATACTTCATAACATGTGAATACTTTCCAAATGATACTCGATATGACATATGGTTAGAGGACGTACGACAGCAAAACATTTCGTTTTATCGGTCGGTTTCTTCCATAATTTAAATTTGGCTAAGGATATGTTTGTTCTTGAGTGTATTCAGAGGGCAACGCAATTGCAGTTCAATTAGTTCCCTTCCCTCTCTTATGAGCAGCGTCTCTTACATCTGAAGCTTACTACATTGGAACGTCTTCGTGAGTGTATTCAGAGGGCAACGCAATTGCAGTTCTATTAGTTCCCTTCCCTCTCTTATGAGCAGCGTCTCTTACATCTGAAGCTTACTACATTGGAACGTCTTCGTGGTGATCTTTTGCAGGCCTTTTAAAATTGTTGATAGGCTGGCGTTTCATGATTTTTCAATTTGTCGCACAATAATCGTACCAGAGGTCATAGACTTAAGCTCACAAGCATTTTTCCAGGTTAGAAAGCAGATAGTTCTTCTTTTCACAGAGTGGTAGATGAGTGGAATGACTTGCCGGAGTCGTTGGTGTATGCTTGTAGTGTGAATGGTATTGATGCTTAATTTTTCAATATTGGTAGTATGTAGGGGTTTTGTTGTTCAGGATCCTTTATGAGGATATTGTCCTTTCTGAACCTATATTATACTAATTCAAATTGTTACACATTAATTAATAAGAACAATTTTAATTAACAAGAACTGATCGTAGCTGTTTCTTCTGCATGATATGAGGACATGACCACCTATTTTGCCAACTATACAGGACAATATGCATTCCAGGGAGCAGTTTATGACAATTTCAGATAGCACTTGAGTTAGGTCGTTAGCATGTGTTTATATACATACATGTAGCCTAGCTAATGTGTAAACCAGGGTTGCCATGGTGGAGAGTATCGTATGCCTTGTACGTACGATCCCTTCAGAAACATGCACAAGATTATCACTTGTATTACATCATACGAATGTACCATTCTCTTACAAACTAGGCAACTTGGGTTTCCAACTAAGTAAAATTCAAATCTAAGTCACTATTTGTTTTTTTTAATATAGGCCTAACTGAATTTTCAAATGTGATCCAAAAGCCATATGTTCCTAACTTAGCAAGTTTTGATTAAAATCCGTCTTTATTCCTTCTTCTGAACCAATTTAAATTTGAGGTTTGACTAGAAGGGAGGCTTAAGTTTTAATGACAAGCTTCCTTGAAGGGTTGTAGTTACCTCAAATGATCAATTATTTCATTCAATAATTTTTATTACCAGATACCAGTACTGTATAAATTGAAGAAAAAAACACAATATAACATTGTTGAACCTCTATGGTGTCAAGGCTCTGAATAGTTTAGTGTAAAAGACCACCAATAACTGAAGGAGCCAATGATATCACATTGTCATTATAGCAAAGGTTACAAGGCTGTGCAGCCAATGTAGCCTCTTACGCACGAAACCTCTGTCGCCCTATTCAGTGCTCAAGCGAGCTACCTACTATACCTGTGGTATAGTGAGCAACTGCAAGCGTGCTCAATGATGTGGCAAAGAAAGTGTGACACTAAGAGTTACTTCAGTTGGGTGTAACGCAAGACCACCTTTTTAGCTGATGGGTATCATCGGACAATTGTAAAATGAGGAACTTTTTTCAACTCTTCGCTAGAAAATGAAAAGTGCTCTGCAGGCAATTTGGTTACATCTATGCATGCACCACTACTACTAATTGTAGTGTAAATACTAAGGAGGATGAGATCCCTATGGTTGCCATATTTGTTCGGGGCTGCCTGGACCTCACGCAGCGCTTGTTTACCGCGAATTTTGTCGTACTCCCAGGTACGCCATGGCGTCGTCCAACAACTACGGAAGATGCCTTGGGCCATCTATTTTGTAAAACTTACACGCTTGATCGTACAACGCTGGCCCGAGCTACGTGCATGGACCTGGTTTTGCAATGGCGTACACGCGTACCTTTGTATGGGCTGCCGCCTAAGGATTAAACATTTAAGTTTGTATAGTGTCTGTAATGTTGATGTCGGTGCAGGTTGTCTACGAAGTGATTTTGACCTATGGATTGAGATATCGATGTTTGTTTGTACACCGATATAAACTGGAGCATATAGTACAAATAATTCTTTGATTCGTCGTTTGCAATATTACCTTTTTACTCTCATTTTGTATTTAATAAGTAGAAATGTCATCAAAGAACTGGGCAAGGGTAGAACAATTTCACCCTTTGAAAAATATAAATTGTCAACAACATCCATGTAAATGTGTGTCCGGTTCTGCTAATATCCCTTTACCGCATTGATACATGTATGTCGGGAGGGAAGAGGAGAGGTTATAAATGCTGCTAGTTTTGATTGCTAGCATTATTAATTCATCAACTGCAAATGAAGAGAGAACCCAGAGCTAATATTTAGAATCATGGTAAATATTTGCAAACATTTAGTTTTCAACACAGTATTATGTATAATTGTAAGCGTAATTGTTTCAGCGTTTTTGATAAAGATCCAAAATTCACGGCTTACACCTACTGTAACAGCGACTTCTTTTGTCCGAAGCAAAATTCACGCCGAAAAGTATTGGTTCGGGCCCCTCGGTTTTTTCCCCCGTATTTGAAGTTTGAATATTCTAACGATGAGAAAAATCCATGCTTTTACAAATCTTTAGTGTAGTAAGAAAGGAGCTGTTACACTAGCCACGGAGGCCATCCACCATATAGTTACCGAACACCAGATTACGGTTTTACATATTGTTTATACATCGCTTATGCATACCAGATTCAAATTTATTAAACGACCCAAATAACCCGTTCAAGACACTCATCGATTCTGTTTCGGGGCGGGGGGGGAAATGACTTGCCTACAACTGCAGATAGTGAGCACTAATATTAGTCTAGACTATTTAACAGCATCACTGATATGCTATAAAAGGATCAGTTGAACATGTTATGGTGGTATATTTTAACCACTGCCCACGTTCTGATTAAAATATGCAATCGTCCATGGACGTATAAATAAAAATCCACAACTGGCTCTTTTATCTCATATTCAGTTGGCAGTGTAGTTACGTAAAATATACAGCATTTTCCTGAAGAAATTCTTTTGTCCGTGAATAAAAACAACTGGTAGAATTCAAGTATATTCATTCCAGCAACATTAAATTAGTTTGATGGTTTCTCTAGCAGTCGAGGAGGGTGGGATTAACATATGGTCCATTCCCAATTTATAAACGAAATGAGCTGACAAAGTAATGATAAAAGAAAAGCTTAGGTCATGATCACCTACATAGGTGGAAAATACAATTTCAATTAATATGATTTACACTTACCCCCCCTCCCCCCCACGTAGGATATGACCTTTCAGCCTCGCATGATTAACACTTTGTGCGCTTGCTCCCATGCTCATCTCTCCTTTGAATCGGTACTGCTCAAACAATTCTCACACACTAACCAAGAATTAAGAGAAAGATTTAGCCCCATGATCACTTGGGAATAGATCAAACCTGAAACGAAACCACAACGGCTGCTTCTAACCTCCCCATCCCTCATAAGAGTTTACACGAAAGGTACCTCTAAAACATACAATAGGAAAGATGGATCGTTGTATAAATGCTGATTCAGCAAATAAAAAAAGACCCAAGAGAGTTGGCTCTTTTTAAGGTTCAACTGGTTTCAGTAGGTTTCAAGGTTTTAAACCTCTGCAGTCGTGCCGGTGTACCTGGTCCTCCCTTGCAGTCGTACTACAATGCGTCTGACGCATTCAGAGAATTGTTCGTTCATCTTCGCACGATTCTTGCTGTAAATGTTCAGGTAGATCCCCAGTAGCACGATCAAACCGGACCACACATACCTGAAATACAAAGACGAAAGGATGTTACTGACTATATGGAGAAAATTGCATGGTCTAGCTCGGGGTGCATATGTGATTATGGTCACATGGGCTGTAAACGTGTTTGATGTTCAATTGAGGCAAAATTAACAAGATATAAAAGCCCTGCATTATATATTTTGTTCACCAGAAACTTTGCCCCTGGCTCCGCACATAAAATATATTCAAAAGCATTCCTTGGGATTTTTTTCTCGACGATAGTACCGGCGGGACATTAATGATATATTACATTATCCCCTCACCCCCCCAGACTATTAAACCCACAGGGCGACCAAAACTGGACGTTCCAGCAAATTTTGGTCCAACGGTACTCCAGACGGACTGACCGTCCATCACGTGCAACTTTGAATCGCAAAGGCCGGGCCGAACCGGTCGTTTTTCCAAAACTGGCTGGGTGTTTTCATAAATAATACCTTCAGAAGTTCTACTCACTGTGGCGTGAACGGTTTCTCAAAGAAAAGGAAAGACACCACGATGCTGATGGCCTTTCTGCCCGTCGTTACTGAGAGAGAGAAACAAAATTATATTTTAATAGTTTAGATATAACGTTTAGATAGTAATATAGTTTAGATAGTAACGTTTAGATATAATCGTATAAATATAATCGTATAAATGTTTCACGCTGTAGAGCGGGCAGCATTTTCTGCTTCCACTCTTCTGAGCTGAAACGTCTGAGTTTTTCAATGAGTTACTTAAATTAAATTAAACCGATCTGTGTAAGCAGTCGAGGGTTTGCCTCGATCGTAATTACCGATACTGAAGGAGCAGAAAAACTATCATTAAAACTGTTAGATATATAAGTGTATCCTGCAATGACGAAATAAGCAAGGTTTATTTTTGAAATGCTTCCACAGTTTGTAACGATCCCACTGAAAATTTAACAAAACCAATCCATGCAACTCATGGGACGCCACCGTCCAGGTTGCACCAATTGTACAGAGCAACTGACGTTCAGCTTAAACGGCAACTGACCTTCAGCTAAATTAAACAAAGGATCATCTTAGCCAATTTCTGCCTACAAAACAGTTTACTGAACAACTGCACCGGAAGCGGTCAACCGACCCGTTATGTCAAACATCTCTCACCTTCTGACTGACTGTGTCACACGATGCAACGGTCGACCCTCTCAAGCGACTGTAGAAACTGTACGACCGTAAGAATACGCAATACTTTACACGCAAAACCTGGCAAAGCGTTTAGTGTCGGTCATTCCGACATCGAGTAATGAGTACGAGATCAATGAGAATGGCGCAAACAGAAATGCCAACCAGAATGCACAACTACATCGAGGTTCTTACGCCCTATACGTACGAGATATTTCGTACTGCATTATTATTCATGGACCTAGGTTTTTTTTTAATAACCAATCCCCCCCATCACATTACCCATTACATTACATTGTAAGATTTAGATTTTGGCCGGACTCCTCACCTTAATAACAATAATAACAGGTCATTAATTTGCATGGTCAAGACCATATTTGTTATGCCTATCGACACCTTCAAACGAAGTTTGAGGAATTGTGGCAAGCCCCCACGAACGCTCATTAATATGCATAGTAGCCAATGCATAAACAATAGGGGTCATCTACAAACCATGACCAATGCATAAACCAAGTTTGACATCAATCCAACATGCTTCATACTTCACTTATTGTGCTCACGTGATCCACACCGTACTTACCATCTGCAAATAAACATGACCAAGTCACTGTACAGTTACACAGTAGTACTACAGTAGGTTGAAGTTGCTGCTGGAATTTAACCAGGCTAACATGTACAAAGTGATGGCATTGCATATATGGGTCAAAGACTGTATTTTTAATAAAAGCTCCCCATACGCCAAAATCGTGCGAGAGAAGCTTTCAAAGATTGGTTCCCATCCGACCGAGCAATTTCATGACTGACGGTCAAAATCCATCCCAAGAGGGCGAACTTCAGTTGGACCGAGAGGAAAGTAGAAATACTGACCTGTTACTGTTACTAACGCCCCGAATAATCTGATCAGCTGAAGAACGAATGAAATACCAATGTACCCTGCCAGGGAGAATATAACAGCATAGCCGTACGTCTCCACAGGATACTGAAA
>JAODAG010094877.1:0-15857 GCA_027574785.1 Orphnurgus asper
AACTTGCATTTGATTACTGATTAGTGTATGCAACTAGATGCAGGAGTAGTTCAAGGAGCCAGACAGAATCAAGGCATCAACATGGGGGTAACATGCCTAAGCTTACACTTAAATGAAGCCCGACAGAATCAAATCAATACGGGTAACATAGCTCTGTGCTTGAAATTGAATGAACACCGACAGAATCATGTCAATGTGGGTAACATAGCTCTGTTATTAAACTTGGATGAACAAGTCAATATGGGGGGAGGGGGGGGTAATGAAGCTCACAGCTGAAGCCTGGCAGACTAAATCAAGAAGACCTTACGTGTGACAGGAGCTCGCAGTGAATGAACTTAAATTAAAGGGAACCTGACAAGAAGTCGATACTGGTAGCATAACCCAGTGTCTTTAAGAAGCTGGACATAATCAAGAAGCCAATAAGGCTGAACAAAACCTCACACCTGCATAAACTAAAATGAAGCCCGACAGAATCAAGTCAATACAGGTAACTTGAACGAAGCCGGACGTCAATTAAAGCTCAGAGTGAATGAAATGAAGCCTGGTAGAAATGAATCAAGAAGATCCCTATAGAGTTGACAGTGAATGAACTTCCAGTGAACCTGACCAGAAGGTTATACTGGTAGCATAGCTCAAGGTTATCATTCTAAAGACATGTACGATGTTCCACTTTGGCGTAACGCTCTTGTAGAAATATATAAAGGTTACTGGCAGTAACGCAAAAATGATACCGAAGAGAAGCGGTTGACTTGTTTTAAATTATTAGGCTTAATAGGCGACCCGACAAATTGCTGTATTGGAGTAAATCGATGCAAGCCTTCCACCCGGTCTTCTATACGATGCGGAAAGACGTTTTATCTTTCTCTGCAATGTGGTGGAGCATTGTCCTCTATCTGCCCCTTTAACTGAATATGTTGGTATAGTCAACGCCAAAGTCTCTCCGTTCATTCATCACTCCTTCCATCCTGTACTATGCAATCCACCGACTCTCTAGGAATTGGGAAAGATTTGGAATTAGGGGCTGCATTGAAATAAACAGTACAATTATACAATAAATTGCCTTATACAACAATTGCCATCTGGCTTAGGTACTGTGAGCATTAAATTTGACCAATTACTGAAAGTCTTTTCTATAATATCCTACCATTTACTTTTAATCGTTAATTTCTTTAAGCTTAAACTAGGTTTGCATGATCGTGGAAACCCCTATTCCTACATCATGACAAACCAACCTTTTTGCCTTGGTGACCCATGGCAAGAACAATGTGGGATATACTATGTCCTTGAGGGACAGTAGGACCTGCCACAATGCCCCATCATCATCCAATCATATCGTTCTCTATGGATAACATTCACTTTTTCAATTTGAGGTACAAATAAATGTTGGTCACAGTGTCCTTCCTTATTCTGGGTGGGTCGCCTGGTGCGCTTGGCAGCTACTTTTCCACCTGTATGCCTTCTCGCAGAATTTGCATTTGTAGGGCCGTTCTCCGGTGTGGATCCTCTCGTGGCGCACCACATGCTCTTTACAGTGGAAGGCCTTATTGCAGAACCTGCAGGGGTAACGGCCCCTCCTCGCGTGATAGGACTCGTGAGCTCGGTACTTTGCGTGGTCGTCAAACTTTTTACCGCAAAACCCGCAGAAGATGGTCAACGGGGCTACGCCGAGGGGCGTTTGTAAACCTGAATCGGGGCCGGGTGGATTAAATTGCGAAGACGGCGGCGGTTTGCTGTTGGTTTTACGATCATATTTCCTATTAGGCATGGAGGAGGAAGAGGTTGCATTATCGTCATCGCCTGTACCACCTCCCGTAGTGACTTTGTCAGAGTCATATTCATGATCTACTTCAGACGGAGGGTGAGGGTCGAGGAGGAAGAGACTATGGCTAATTTTCTGAGGTACGTTTCCTCCGATAGACATAATCGTCTGCCCGACAACGGGTTGGTGCTCGAGAGGTAACTGTTCCCTTGGCCCTAGACGAAAGAAAAGACGATCTGTGAATGAACACCATGGACAAAGCAAGCAAAGACAGGATTTTTGAAGTAAACTGGATTAATGCAACAGTTCTAGCAAATTTCTGTAATGAACTTCCATTGGTATCATGGAAAACAGTAGAACCATCATTTTATTACAGGGCACTAGTTAGTTACCATGTAGTTACTATTTTTTTTTTCCGATATCGTTGGATCACTTTGAATTCTATTGGGTATACTAAAGTGAAGGCAAACTAAAACAAGATGGGCAAAAAGGCAAATTCCTCCTCCGACAACCCTTACCCTCTGGGCTTTAATTTAGACGAATGACCATAGGATATACTTGCATTTCACTACAGTGTACGCAACTTTATAGATGCAGTAGTAGTTTATAGAGCTGGACAGAATCAAGGAGAGTCAATATGGGGGGTAACGTGCCTAAGCTTGGTTGGAGCATTGTCCTGTACGGGGCCTCCCTTTAAGGAAAGAACTGAAACATTGGCATAAGTCAGTGGCAAATGCCAAAGTCTCTCTCTGTTCGTGGGATTTGCCCATTTGCTTCCTTTCAGTAAATCCAAACTAGCAAACATTCATTTCTCCTTCCATCCCATCTCTGCAATCACCACCTAAAAATTGTGGAGAGATTTGAACTTAGTAGCTGCATTAACATTGCAATAAACAGTACAATTATACAATTGGCCATCTGGCTTAGGAAGTGTTAGCATTAAATTTGTCCATAATAAATTTGTACTTCTTAAATATCCTACATGTACTTTTAATCCTTTTTGATTTTCTTAACCAGGTTTAATAAAATAGGACTTGCATGATCGTGGAACCCCTATTTCTACATCACCAATTTTTGCCTTGGTGGCCAAATGTCAAGCAACCTGTGATACTCTGTCCTAGTTATTTACACCCATCAAACAGGGGCATAAATAATAAAATAATAACAAAATTTGGTTGGAAAGAGGGTGAAATACAAACTAGGGTTTTGTTGTAATTTTTGATATATGCAATATACGTAGCCCCAAAAAATGGCTCAAAATTGAACATTTCCAAAATCGCTTTTATGAATCTAGATTTAATACAACACCCATCACACTAAACTGGAGGTATAAATGATCTAGAAACTGACCCTGCGAGTTAAAAAATCCCAAATCCAATTATTCTTATTTTGAGCTCTCACACAAAGAACCCTGCATCCAGACAAGAAACATTGACAGGAAAAACGACCCATCTTGAACTTCCTTTCATGGAAAAAAAAACAAATGTAGACTTTTCACAGGGCCAATTTAAGTCAGCATTTCCGTGACCTATTAAAAATGGACCAGGGCAGGCCATGCTTGCTGTGCATTTGTAAATGCTACAAATATGAACTCGCCCCTCATGGAGAAGACTTAAAAACGAGAACAAACCGGAAGTTGTTCAAAAAGCCAGGTAGTTTGAGAAAGCTTTACAACTACACAACTATTTAACAAAAGCTTTCTAACGATATTCAATTTGATGCAATCTTTAGTAACAAGATGATTAAAGGATGTAAAACAAACTTGTACTTTCTAGGAACACAAAACTTACAAGCAAAGAGAAACCAGCTCTCAGAGATATCGGTGTACAACCACAGTGCATGCCTAAAACTTGTAATGCGTTTCCGAGTGCGACTGACACGCCCGTTTTTGGGCAAATGTTTTGCCGCATATCCGACACCTGTAAGGCCTCTCTCCGGTGTGTACTCTCTCGTGGCGCAGCAAATTTTCTTTGGAGTGGAAGGCCTTATCGCAAGCGCTACACGGAAACCGGCCCATCCGCCCGTGGTACGTTTCGTGAGCTTTGTATTTTGAGTGGTCTGTGAACTTTTTCCCACAAAACTTGCAGAAAATGGTCTCCGCAGCGGAGCCGGAGGCAGCTTGTGCTGCAGGCGCGGCTTTTGGAGGAGCGCCCGACAAACGAAGGCCTCCTTTGCGGCCCCGTGTATTAGCTCTTGGGCGAGGGGCGGGGCCCCTATGAGGGCTGTTTTGCGAGTCCTCTCGGACGGGTACGGCGGAAGACAGCTCAGAAATTACCGGTGGATGTTGCGGAGGAGGAAACTCTTCCCATGGCCCTAAAACAAAGAAACAAAATGTGCAAGTTGTCAGAACCGACGCGAGACTTTTAAAATTACAGATTACTTTCTTTGAATGGAGGAGAGCTCTCTCTCTCTCTCTCTTTGGATAAAAGACGAGTGAATTGGCATCTTGCTAATGAGCTGTTTCATGTACAAACTTGGTTATTTTATATTCAACTCTAGAAAACACGACGTCTGCTGGTTGCATCCAAAGGCCCCGGGAAGATCGTGCAAGCAAACCAAGGAAACTCTAGTTCATTCGAAAAGGCCCAGTGTAGTCCGTAACAAGAGCCCTTAAAATGGCAATGGGAGGAGAGTTTGAGTAACATCTGTGTCGACGCCGGGATTGACCGTTACATTCGGTCTTTTTGGCTATATAGTGTTGCACCTTTTATTAGTTTCATATTAGTCATTAAGTTTTAAGTACAATGGCTTAGTTTTGTAATGGAAAGTCTTAAAATGTAGAAATTGAACCCTGAAACTCTAGTCCATTTATGTCTGTGGTGGAAAAACAGGTAGAAACACTGGCGCCTGATATGTGACAGAAATTAAATATGCGTATAATAGTTAGGGCAAGATCATTTCCAACTTCAAGGACATGAGTTTGCAATATATACTTGCTGTACTACTACAAATACTTCTTGTGAACAAATCTGTACAAAAAAAAACTAATCAGAATCAATTAGAATTTGGTTATTCCCCTAGTCACACACTAAGACAGGAAGGAGGAGTCTTGAAGAATCCAAGAATTCTAAGGATTTCGAGTCTAGATCAAGGGCCAATAGTATTTCCTCCCATAACTGTACATAAACTTTTACTATATTGTGCTAATCTCATCGAATATTAGTCAATAGTCAACAATAGTCAAGATCTCGTTCTCCAACTAACTTGTCTCAACTAACTTGTCTGTGTAAGATTCAATTGTCAGCGAGTATGAACCACCAAGGTTTGATGACACGAATAGCTAATGTTTATAAGTTAAGAGAAGGCTGGCACAGTGAACATTGTAATTTCCTCTTGAATGACTTCAGAGGCAGGTCAGTTAAATTACACAAACAGCCAGAGTTGGTAAAGGTATATATATATATTCCAGACATGAATTGTTCTTCTTGAGGCATTTTTAAGTGGATATTCAAGTCTTCATGGATTTAGTCAGATTTGTTTATCCCACATTTACAGTAATTCAAAGGCCAGATCAACAGTGGCTCATTTAGATAGATAAAAAAATAAACCGTTGGAGAAGGACAACGTACTGCCACAAAATTTCTCCACTTCTCAACGATGACACTGGAACATTGAAGTAATCACAACAGGACAATAAAAACAAAGACAATAGGGCAATAAAAACTAAGACATATATATTACAAGCACAACTTCAAGCATTTAAAATTGTTCATGGCTTTGACATGTTAGCTTATGAGGCCACCGTTTCAAGCTTCAAAAGGCGTGTTGAAGGTTAGATGTTAGAAAGTAATTATTCTCACAGAGAGTTGTGGATGAGTGGAATAGTCTGCCTGATTTGGTCGTAGTGTCGAAAGTGTCAATGATTTTAAGAATGAATAGATAGGCCACATGGGTGTGGTTTGGGTCCTTGGCTTTCGGAGTCCTTTTATGAGGACAAATGCCATTCCTCACCCCTTTCATACTACGTACAATGGTCGTCAAACTGCATGAAACATGAATGTAAGAAGTCCTACAGTAGACACTTGACCACGGCCATTGATGGACAACAAAACTTCGATGTTGACATGCATAACAGAACACAACGATAACACAACGCAAGAAAATGTCTTTTGCATCTCTTAATCAACTTCACAGAGGCCCTTCAGGCTTCATGGGTACATTTCCCACTCTTCCGGCAGCTCTACACACTTGTTCTTACAGTATTTTATTGTATATACAATTATAAAACCTAATAAAATGAAATTGGGCTTTCAACTTTTCTTAAAATGAATCAGTTCATGCGATTGACAAGCTTTCTTCTGGGCGAACGCTTTTCCGCAAATGTTGCACCGGAACGGCCGTTCTCCCGTGTGGATTCTCTCGTGTCGTACCAGATTTTCCTTGCAGTGGAACGCCTTGTCGCAGTGACCGCAGGGGAAACGGCCCGCCCACCTATGGTAGGCTTTGTGAGCTCTGTACTTCACAGGGTCTGTGAACATTTTGCCACAAAACTTGCAAAACACGGGCTTTGACGCAGAATCGAGCGACTGTTCTGGGTCGCCACCAAGGGCCGCGGGTGGTGGTGGTTCTTTTCTAGGGGGACTAGTCCTTGGAAACTCTATTCTCATGGGAGCAGCTTTGAGCTTCCCGGCAGGGGGAAAACCAGGCTGTGTATTGGGGGCCACTCTCTGTGGCGATAATTCATAGTCGGCGTGAGGGTCCTCCCTGACAGGTATGTAAGATGTCCCCTCAGCGACTGATGAATGACGTAGAGGAGAAAACTGTCCCCAGGGTCCTACACAAAGAAACAGAATGACTGGTATCAATGAGATGCTCGCTTTCGTGGAAAGGGGGTCTTTTTATTTCAATTTAATCATCAAATATGTGGTGAAGGACTTCTTTATTCGTGGACATTAAAATGCCACATTCTCAGGATATATTTAAATAAAATCATGTTGAAATGTATACGTCCTGCACGATACGAGCTTTCATTCCTACTTAAAATGGTGGTGATCAAATAATGGTTATGGGGAGAAGACTCTACTACTACTTACTTACTGCAAAGCAAATGTTACGATGATTAAAACTCAAATCCTATAGAACTTTCAAATTAAAATACAATTATCAAACATTAAAGGGGTGACCGATATGTTGGTTTTGCCTTCAGCATTTCCATTCCCAATAGATTGTAGGTTTCATGGACCAAAGAATAATGGAATATACCATTCAGTGCGACCAACATATACGATTAATATCAAGAACGGATTTCTGTCGGTATCGTTCTATTTCATGTGAGTTGCTTCGTGCGAGAGACAAGCTCTTTTCTGAGTGAACGCCTTGGCACAGACTTTACACTTAAATGGCCGTTCTCCGGTGTGGATCCTCTCGTGACGGACCGAATCTTCCTTGCAATGGAAGGCCTTGTCGCAGAAACTGCACGGGAAACGGCCGGCTCTCCCGTGATATGCTTCGTGAGCTCGGTACTTGGCAATGTCTGTGAACATTTTGCCGCAATACTTACAGAACACTGGCAGCGGGCCTAAGCTTGGGGCACTTTCAGAGGAGGCAGGTTTGTGGACCAGCCTACGCGAGGTCCCTCGGTGGCTGGCCGACTGTTTGCCTCTCCTTGTGCCAGCGTTCTCGTTTACATTATCGGAAGCGTTTCTGGCGAGGTATGGCGAACTAGGGGGGTAAGCCATCCCCGATGGATCTGGTGAAGATTCGTTGGCTAAACTACTAAGGGTTACGCTAAGCGGGCAATGGACCCCTTGTGGGTCATCTCTGGTAAAGGACCTCTGCTCAGCAAATGATGGATGCTGCAAAACTTTCGGGGCCAGTGGAAGGATCTGTTCCCATTGTCCTAAACAAAGAAACAAAATACCTTCCGTCAATAAGAGGACTTAGTTGCAAAACAACTTGCTTAGATTTAACTGTTGACTGTACTCAGCATTACAGCAAAAAAACAATTAACACTAAGACCACCAACGACAGCAATTACCACAGAGTACTGGCGACGACTAATGATTTCGATACCTGCATACTGTTTTGTAGTGATCAATAAAAAAAAACTAACGTTTTAAGGTGAACAACTGTAAAGATTCTCTCTCCATCCTGCACATTGTAGCTTCAATGGCTTTCACCTCGACTCTGTCCGGTCTGCTAACGTTTAATGCAGTAGGCAAGCTTGCTTTATCAGGCAGAATTGGCAAAATTAAGCCCATCTTCGATAGGAATACAAACAAAAAAATTGGCTTTCAAGCTACATTTGGAGTACTTCCCTATTGTTGGTAGTCAATACCGACAGGAATTCTCGATGACCCTCGCCCGCTGCCGTTAAAGTACTCTCTTTTTATTATTTGAAATGCGTCGCTTCGTGGGACTGGCAAGCTCCCTTTTGAGTGAATCCCTTGGCGCAGACATTACACTTAAATGGCCGTTCCCCGGTGTGGGTCCTCTCGTGGCGGAGCACGTCTTCCTTGAAGTGGAAGGCCTTATCGCAGAACCTGCACGGGAACCGGCGGGCCCGCCCGTGGTAAGATTCGTGAGATCTGTACTTCACGTGGTCCGTGAACATTTTCCCGCAGTACTTGCAGAATACCGGTAACGGGGCGGAACTTTCGGGATTGTTTGCGCTGGCTGTGTTTGCCGAAGGAAATTTGCGGCGCGCCCCCGGGACGTCTTCTTCTTCTTCTTCGGAGGACCTTTGGGGGAATCTGTTGGTTTTCAGTGAAGTCAAGCTAGGGGATTTCGTCCTGGATGAGATATTGGCTACGTCATGGGGTTCATGGGGAGGGTAATGGACCCTCGGTAGATTACTATGTGTTTCATCTCTGGTAAAGGAGGTCAGCTCAGGAATTGATGGATGTTGCGGGACCATTGGAGGAATCTCTTCCCATTGTCCTAAACAAAGAAATAAAATACCTTCCATCAATGAGTGCTAATAAGAGCAAGGGGGGGGGGGATGGGGTTTCTGGTTAAAAACCAATTGAACTTAAAAAACAATTACAACTGTAACGATGAATAAATTTAACAAGGAGCAGAGTGGAGTGTTGTTTTGCTGTTTGCAATTTATTGGACAGTGTGTGGGGAGGGATTCTGGCAGTTTGGACTTCCGATTTTCCCTTCAAGTGCCCCATCAAATTATATAGCCATGACATGTCCACGAGGTATGCCTCAGAGTTTCTGCATCCAAAAGATGGAGATGAGGAAATACAGGGATTGCAAAGATGGGGACATAATTCCCCACTTGTCAACCTGCATAATAGAATTGACCTATTACGTATATGTATGTATGGTGAATCCTGGCACGAGGAGCTACTGGCAAAAGATCGGTTTTTCCCCATGGGTGGATCCAGGTGTTCCAATTTAAAAATGTCTATGCAATGCACGAAAACTTTTTTCTGCCTTTTTTATCATGACTGGACCAAATGGCTTAGCTAAAGGGAAGAAATAAAAAAGAAAAAGGAATTTCTGAATTGTTCCCCCTCCCCCAGATCCGAAAACAATATCCAGGTTTACGAGTGGCAAGTTAAAACATAGCTTTGGGTTTGCCAATGATATGTTTTTTGGAATATTCATTCCCCCTATTCCATGGAAAATTCTACCTATGCCACTGGGGCCAACCCCCCCCCACTGAGCAAAGTCATTACCATACTACATAAGATACCAGTATCTTGCATTGAAAGTGCAACAGTTAAACATTAGCCGATACAGAAGTAAAACTCAAAAACAGCCTAGCCTGTCTCTGCTGGACATGAATGTATAATAAAAGCATGAAAAAGGCATCATTTTGCATCTTAGATATCTACCTCAGGTTGAGTGTTTCCTCTACCTCAACGACTGGCTTTCTATCAAAGCTGTATCCACCTCCTTAGAAAAACCCTGAATCACCCCCCATTTCCCCATTGCAGGAGAGTTGACAACAATGGCATTGTCCCAACGACTCAAACAAGATTGAACAGTGTAGCGAATTCTTAACTCGTACAAGCAAAGAACAGAAGATCATATAGCCTTCTTATAAAATTTCAAAGTACAAATTCCGGAGTACAAATTCAAATAGCAACAAAAATTTATCGGATTTACGGACCATGATTTCAGCATGTAGTATTAATTCAATACGGGGGGTCCCAATAGTGTGGATAATTTTATCAAAACAAAAAGAAGCCATCTTTTCTCCTTTCTCTTCTTTTTGTCAGTTTTAAAAGCAATCTGTTAACATGTTGGATTACAACAGAATATATATTTTGATTAAGATTTTTCAAACTCTGGATCCCACCAGCTTCACGCGAGCGCTCATGATGTGGTACCATCGTTTTCCAAATGCTTGCTTGGCCACCCCCCCCCCCCTCTTTAAAATTAGCTCTGTGGTTGTTGGGAATATTCTCCCCACATGTCATGTACACATGAACCCCATCCATTTCAATCCTATTAATGTGGCATATGGAAGACACATTGTATTTTTCCTCAAATTGCTCTGCAATTACAGCAATTGCCGGCAAAGGAGCCTTGTAGTCCTAGGAAATGTCCGCATGTAACCTCGGCAAGGTTTGTAACCCTTTTTCCACAATAGTGATGAGAGGTACAAACACGAACATCCTCCAGTGAGAGACACACTTACACATCTATTGGCAGTCAGATTTATATGCCAGTTTCATGTCTGCTCATATGTCTCTCCATGCAGTATGTTAGCTGCAACATTGTGACCTGCTGAGAGATACAACACAGACATCCTCACGCGAGACATCTTGCACGTCCACTGGTAAGCCTGATGTGATATAAAGAGACTATGCCAGTTTCAGCAGGTACTATTAATGTACCAGTACTACTCCTGTCTCCATGCAGTATGTTAGCTGCATCATTGTGACCCAACAATAGGTACAACACAGACATCCTCATGCGAGACATCTTGCACGTCCACTGGTAGCCCGATGTGATTAAAAAGAGACTATGCCAGTTTCAGCAGGTACTATTACTGTACCAGTACTACTCCTGTCTCCATGCAGTATGTTAGCTGCATCATTGTGACCCAACAATATGTACAACACAGACATCCTCATGCAAGACATCCTCATGCAAGACATCTTGCAGGTCCACTGGTAGCCGGATGTGATGTAAAGAGACTATGCCAGTTTTACTGTACCATGTCTCTATCGAGTATGTTAGCTGTACCATTGTTGTCCCCTCTCATGCTGGGCATGCTTACTGAGATGACAAAGCTATGCCACCAGGAGAAGTTGGCACTTTTTATCGATTATTTTTATTTAATTATTTTGGCCTGGAGGATTTGACATGAATCCACAATTTCTTCCTTTGGCACCAGTCATATAAACAATCACTAGGACAGTGCTACCTAATGGTATAAGTAATTAAATACAACTGTTCAGTTTGGTTCGACCCATTAGGAACGTCACTGAAAAACTTGAAAATTGGCTAAGAGCAAGTACAACTCTTCCCAATCGGTTAGAATATCATACATAATGTTATTCAGCGTGTTGATAACAGAGTAACAGACCAATCATACAATACGTAAACATACCAGGGAACCCGAAAAATCCTTCTATCATTGATAAAGTAGCATTTATTTGGCAAAAAAAATATTTGGTCTATGCAATAAAGTTTAAGAACCTTTCATTGCTTCACCAAAAAACTTAAAAAGGTAAACAGCACTTATTTAAAATGGGTTAATTTATGCGAATGGCATGCTCTCTTTTGGGTGAAAGTCTTTTTACAAATCGGACACATGTAGGGCCGTTCTCCGGTGTGGACTCTCTCGTGCCGTTCCACATGCTCCTTGCAGTGGAAGGCCTTATCGCAGAAACGGCACGGAAAACGGCTGGCCCGTCCGTGATATGCCTCGTGGGCCCTGTACTTGGTGTGGTCCGTAAACTGTTTACCGCAAAACTTGCAAAAGACGGGCAGTGGGCCTATGCCGGCCGGGACGTGCGAACCGTCTCCTTTGGGCGATTTACAGCGGAAATTCACGGCGTTTTTGGACTTGGGGAGGAGGTTCCTCTCGGCGGGTAGTCCCGAGGAGGCGGGCTCGACGCTCAATACGTCATGGATATCTGTCATGAACGATATCCTAGGGACGTTGACGGTACGCTTAGGGGGCGAGGAATGGGAAATGATGTAATTGGGGTCATTGCCCTCTTGTGGGGTCTTTTTTTGTAGGCCCCTGCTGTTAGTGTCCAAGGGATTCTGGCCACCACCGGGCTGTTGCTGCAGAGGAATGACAGTTCCCCACGGTCCTAAACGAAGAAATGAAATAACTACAGTCAGTCGATAGTGTCTCTGCACATTCAGGGCTAGTATTTTTGAAATTTAAGATCAAGAACATATTTGCCGTATTAGAAGAGACATTGTACGGAAGTATTATTGCATTACATTGTGTTTAGTTATAGTTTTGCTATAAAACATCGAAACAGGCCGAAAGCCTACACGTGTACAAAATTAATAGTTACTTGTTCATGGTATGTCCGACCTTTATTTCGATTCAAACGAGTCAACAATGCAATTTCTGCGTAGCAATGAGTATATGCTCTAAAACCAATACTGTAGACATATTTTAAATACCAAGAGCAGAGGTGGATTCAAGGGTGGGGGAGAACCCACCCCATATTTAAAATTTCTTTACATTTTGCATGGCCGCACACACCTAAATCCAAAGGGAAAGGCAGTCATTATTACTGACATTACCCAAGCGGCCACCCTCTATTGCCTCCCGTGCAGAAATCCAGTTTTCGGGAGAATGTGTCACCCTTCCCTCCGACGCAATCTGGCAGTATGCCTGTCATAGCTAGCTTTTTTCATGTTGGACGTCGGGCAACTTATTGATAGACTAACGGATGTTGCTTTTCGTGAACTTTTAGCAAACTCTTCCTCCTGAAACCCCTGCCGCACGTTCCGCACGTGAAAGGCTTCTGTCCGGAATGAACGACCGTGTGGTCTCTCAGAGTGGAGATCCTCGCGAACGACCTTGGGCAGATGCTGCACACGAACGGTTTCTCCCCGGTGTGGACCCGCTCGTGGCGCTGCAGGTCTCCGGCGCAGGCGAATCGCTTCAAGCAGAACCTGCAGACGAAGCTGTCGCTCTGAACTCGCCGGTGAAACCGCTCGTGGGACTTTAACTTCGCAGCGGAGACCAATCTCTTGCTACAGAACGTGCACGAGTAGAGGCTATCCGAGGGTATCGAGAGGTCAAAGGTGGCGCCCTCGGTACATACGCTGCGGGTTGTCGCCGACAGATTCGGGGAACTATTAAGCCTTTGAGGGAATGTTACGGGGAGAAATCCGGGAGAGATTTGTAGCATCCGTGCACAATTTCTGGAAAACTGCCGGTTTGTCCCTAAAACAGATAAAAGAGAGAAATAAATTCTGTTCAGAGCCTACAGTCAGGTCGTCAAAGACAGTGATGATCTGTTGTCAGAGATTTACTAAACTAATCTTTCATCCACATTGGTTGTGGAAATCCCAGAGTTTTAAATAATATTCCTCATGGAAAAAAGGCTTTTCGTGGTAAGAATCTTCATAACTTTCAAGATTGAAAATATCTTAAGGCCATCACAGATTCTTCTGTGTAGGATTTCAGTGAATGATTAGGTACAACTTTTGGGTCAAGGCCTTATTTGGAAGATGATGTACAGGCTTTGAAGCAATACTTTTCAAAGGAAAGGCAGTTCAACTTGTGAGAAAAACAGCGTTCGATTTTCTAAAAAAAATTGTTTAGCAATAACTGCTATGCAATATTTTACAAGTTTGAATAGTAGTTTTGTAACTGTACACTATATCTAAGCGGAGCGCCACAATAGGTTGGCGCGCAGCATATGAGAAATTTTGGGCTAAAACTACCCCCTAGATCGTAGGAAAAGACAATTCCCGGGCTTTTTGTCATCACAACAGATCCCATTTTCCAGGTCATATGAGCGGATTTATAATACAATGAAGTGCTTTGATGTATTTTTGGTACATCTCTGTTTCCCCCCTGGATCTGCCATTTTGTTTGTCTAATTTGGGTTCTGTAACTTTTTCTGTTATTTTAATTAATAACTGTTTTTCATTTATTTCCAATACAGATTTTAACAATACTTCAAATTAACGCTATGATTTAAAATACTTATTTGAAAAAATATACTTGTGTATTGTTGTCCGGTCCACGTCACAGTAGATTTAAATAAAATACATAACTGCGTCTAGTCTACAAACTATTTCTTGTTCGTACGATAGTATTCCGATGTCTTCCGATTTGTTTGATGGTTGGTAAACTTTTATATATCAACTTCATTGACTGCAGCGTTTGGCGTTTTTTTTAATGACGAACTACGATTGTACGACAGGCCTTCACATAACTTTTAAAAACAAATCGCCACTTGGCGAGCAGGACTAAAAATCTACTCGTAAAAAACTGTAAAATTTACTGGCCAATATCTTAAGCCTAGTACAACGTTATGCATTGGCAACAACAGACAAGTGTATCTGTACCCACATTAGGCATAACTGCTATTGCTAGTAGTAAGTACAGTATAACGTTAGGCTAGGCTTCATCAGATAACGTTAGGGAATTTAATAAAAAATGTTGGGCCGATATTGCCAATATCGGTTCTGACCGAGGGAGACGTTTGTCGTGAACCCCAAACACTTGTTTTTAATAAAAACCCTCCCAAGAAAGAACCTGGGATCTAAACAAACGATAGCATTTGCCACGGCTTCAAAAGCTGGAACTGACTAAATTCTCAGTCCCAATCTTATTTCGATTGGACTGCTAAGGCTAAAGAACGTTGGGCGGGTGTAGTGCCACATAAAGTGTAGTGCATGGCTCTGTTGGAAGACATGCCCCACCATTAACCAGTGCGGGGCCGTCCTTAACACAACAGATACTACACATGATCTTAGCCAAAAGGCTGAGAAGCGATCACTACACTAGTGTCGCAGCTTTAACTTTTTACCACATATAAAATGTCTTTCATTCTGTGAATAAACTAGTATTCTGTGAGTAAAGTAGTAGTCATACTACTTCATGTAGTGTTTGCATTCTTGTAAAATTATTTATAGGTAATTCAAACTTATTATTACCGATTAAATAAACTATAACCTCTGTGCTAACTCTGTGCCTACATGAAAATGGACTCTTCAATTTGTACAACAGGCTTTTATTTCAGGGTTTTGAATGTATTCCGTAAAGGCACGACAACGGGGAGTAGGCTTAAATCCTGTATTTTACTGAAGCGCGAAGAAGAGTAGGATCAAAGTAGGGTCCAAAATAATCTTGCAATTAGGAGCGGAAGTTATGGTAAATAAGGACAAAATTTCTGTATAGTTTTGGCGCGTAGGCCAGACCTGCCAGTAACATGTGTACAGGGCTACAGGCATACCATATACACCCACATTGTTGTCAACTATGACACTATGAGCCTGTTATGTTATATGGTAGCCTATATAACGTCTACTTTTCTCTACTACATCCAAAATAATATCACACCACCATGAGTGCCGAAAACGGTCATTGTACGTGTTTTCTCCCGCTAGAATGCCACATGTTTGCACTACATCCCAAGCTTGATACAGATCAAAAGTGTTTATGTACAGGATACAGCCAAAGCTAATAAAATAGTTACAAGAAAACAGTACATACAGTGATATTGCACTGCATGCCTACAGTGTAGAATACAGTAGTGCTACAGCACTATTTTGTCAGCACTTGTGTGTTCAGTTGCGATCGTTGATTTAAAAATAGGCTAGGCCAAGCATTAATTAATTAAGAATAATGAACGTAAGGGATTAAAATGAGATTAAAAATACTATGAGCAGGAGTCACTAGCCATGAGCAAACATGGCGACCATAGTGCATTTAATGGTCGCCATTAGCCAAATTTTAATCGCCAATGGTGAGTTGGCGAGCGTGTATGGCTTGTAAATGTACGAACAAACTCCATAGCAGGAAAACTAAATATCGGTTCGTTGCGTGAACGTATACGCATTCCTGTGTATGGGTGTTCTTTTTTCTCCCAGCTACGTGGCGCATGACTAAGTTAGCATTGCAGTGCATTTACCAAACTGTTAATAATATGCGTGTATAGGCTATGCAATTTAGCGTTAGGTCATACTGGTAGGCTAGCCTATTTCA
>JAODAG010094988.1:0-15855 GCA_027574785.1 Orphnurgus asper
ATATGTTAGGCCCTACAATTCATTCAGTGTATATAGGCTAGACATAGCCTACAACCATTTTGCTGTTTGTTCAGTAATTTCATTTTCATGAATATTGTTATTTTGAGAGATATTTACCACAATTTTCACAATGTATTTCTTTACTTATTTTTTATTAATTAGATAGTTGTTTTTTTCCAATAATTATCACCAGAACTGTTTTCTTTTCGACATTTTCTTCCCTATTTAATTTCTATATGGCATAATTTAAAGTATACTTATGACCTATGTTGCTCAATGTGCAACACAATATAATTTCTTTGTAACTAAAACAACAGTTTGTGTGTTTGATGTGTTCGTAACTTCTAACAGTCCTGCGGGGATACTTTTACAGATCTTATACCATTTTGTGATGTTTTTTTTGTCATTAAAATGACTCTGCCATTATTCCATACCACTTTCTAAAAGAAACAATTCATTAGAGTTGATTAGCTCCATTTCTTATTATTTTCTTTGGTTTAATTAATTAGCAATTAATTTATGTATATACTGAACTTTTGGTTCATGGTTCATTGCGACTACTCATTTTACATTAATATGTTGAAAACATCATTGAAACTGGTCAAAGCAATCTCCAATAATGGTACATTAAACTAAAATGTAATTTTCTTATTGTATTGGCCAAACAATGCAGTTTCAGGACTTTGAACAGTGTTAAACTATATGGTTCAAGAATGGATTAAACTGCCTAAAATAGGGGAATGAGGATTGGGGGGAATTACTCCCCATGGAAAATTGAAATAGCAAAAAAAAAAATTACTTTGTATTTAAAAACTTACATTTGAAGGACGTACTACACTCTGGGAACATTTCAAAATTGATGGCTGTAGAAGCCATCTCATTGAACCTTGGTGTCCCCTTTTGTTAATTTACCTCTTTGCTATTGGCATTTTTTTATTGAATCAATTTGTAGTTCAATTGAGACATATATTGCGTGTTATTTCGGAGGCCTATATACTTGAAAAACTGGAGAATGCTCCACCACTGACACGGTCATCGTCAACACCTGTACAGTACAGTATGCATGTATGTACTAGAATAGTTCCACATAGGGGTGGGTTTTCCTGTACCTTTAGCTATATATAGGCGACGCTAAGGTACAATAAGTTATCGCTCCCCCGCCAGGAAGTGCAAAGGTTTAAGTGACATATACCCACACACTATAATGCTCATCCTATATATTTAAATTAATTGCAAGGTAATAATTGGCCTGTATGTAATTGCACAGTATGTTGGATTCCCCAAGGAATAAAACACAAAAGAGCTCAACTTTTGGCATACTTTTTCTCTGGAAACTTTAAATTTAATGTATATCATGCATCAAACACGGCTACACATTTACATCCATAGAGAGACCCGGCATATCAATACTTGCATGCAGGAGTCATTAATTGGTAGAGTATATATTCCTCTCCCATTTCTTATTTCCTCAAACATGTTTATAGTTTTGTATATAAAACACTAAAATTACAAACATCCAACGTCAATAAAAACAGATTTGTCTTTGGATCCTGCTTGCACGATGTAATAAAATAAAAAGCTGTAAAGGTACAAAAGTTGCGGCCTCATTTGTTGCGCACGGATATTTACGTCAGAGTTTCCTTGTAATTTTTGCTGGAGCTGTACAAAAGCCGGTCAGGTCAAAGAAACTGACGAACTCATGGGTATATATGCAAAACTAACAAGTTCGTTCTCTGATTAAATTTGCATTTAACACACGCCTGCCTAATTGAAAACCTGCATTTCTCTTCTATAAACACAAAAACTAACTAAAATTTCTTCCACGGTTTAAACAAGAAAAACGTGCTTCTGATAAACATCAGGAACAAGTCAGGTTTTCATCTGAGAGAGTCATGTTTTCATGTGGGTGTCAGGGTTAGTCAGGTTTTCACCTCAGGAAATCAGGTTTTCATGAGAGGAATCCTGTTCAGCTAGGTTTTTATAATATCCTGTCCATTCCTGATCAGTATATTTGACTGTGTCAGGCCAGGGAAAATATCCTGATCTGAACATTTCCTGCAGGGCAGCTTTACTGAAGCACATTTGGTCATACGACCCTTCAAATGATATTGAAAAGAAAGTTTAGAAATTTCATCAACCGCACCAATGCCGTGATTTTTAAAATTCTATCTGATATTTATGGTGTCGGTGATTAATACGGTGACAGTATACGCGAAAATCTATGGACAGGCAATTCAACCCTTTTTCAAAGGTTGCAGATTTTGAACATCTTCAGGGTAATTTGTAATTTTTCACTGCCGGATCCAACCGAAAAAATACATACCCTTCACTAGCATTCACATTAATACAACCAGATACTCAAGTTAGTTGGGCAGAACTAGCAAAATTAAAAAAAAAAAAGGGGGGGGAATTGGCAAGTCAAGAATCAAGTTTCCTTCTTCACAAATTATGGTGGGGGAAAATCCACAAATCAAAATTAGAGTAATCTGCCCCCAAAAAAGAGGGGGGGGAGGGGGAGGCGTGCCTCTTGCTGTCACTTCCCCTGGATCCCCATGATGGTAACTTAGAAGAAATGTAACTTACACATGAAAATAGCCCAGTTTCTACAGCAGCATCAATATCGGCTGAACCTCTCAGGCCGGGTGTTCTTCTTCTGAATTCCGGGGACCAAAGACCGAAATATAGATTTGCTCAAAATCACTCAGTTGAGAGGATTATCTGGACCCGGGATCACAGGAATTAGTAGTAGTGCTGGTGTGCTGAGGACATTGTAGCTGCTTACATCTTCAGTATATTGCATCCAAGTTGATGACGAAATACGTTCTTATATACAATCCAACTGGATCCGATGATGGTGATGGCACCGCGTGCTACCTGCAGGGAAAGAAAAAGACAGAAAACAAAACAAAATCAATTTATATTTTAATATGACTGGCAACTGGCAGTTTGAAGAACAATAAAGAATAAATTATAACTGATCTTCACTGAAAGAGGGTTGGGAGGGCCATTACACCAGACACGCATTTATGACCAGCTCTCATAGTGCAAAGCAGTGTCTGTTATTTATGATGTAAAGAAATGGACTGTGATTGGTCCAATTGCAATGTGCAATAAATATGACCTTTTGAGATGCGAATAAACATGCCCAGGGATGAAGAAGTAATCCCCCCACAGGTCCTCTAGTTTTCCCTTTTTACCTGAGCCAGATGGTTAGCGTAAGAATTTGTACGCACTGTCAAGCATAAACTGAAGCACATTTACAAAAGTCATTGAGATCATGTGATGCATCCATTTCACCCTCGAATATTCACCTTTAAGGTTTTCAAAGGACAATACTTTTTGAAGTGAAGTCGATGGAGCCAAATTTCTTTTTTAAGGAAGAAAAAACACAGGAAGCTTTTCTTCAAGGTTGTCGTTTCCCTTAAAATATTGTTATTCAAACATTCACAGATGTAATACATTGGCCCCCAAAAAGGGAAATATGTATATATATCAACTTTAAATGATAACTCTGGCAACCACTTTCTCTTTCTATGTCCAAAGCTACTATATATGCTCATTTCAAAGAATGGAAGACAGTTTAATATCGTTTCGTTATGTAAATAATACATGACACCCACTATAGCCTCCATCCATGCAGCATGCAGACTCAATTTACAAACCTGCATAATCATGCAGTCACCGATAATTTCTTAAAATCTAACATTAACTCTACATAAAATATATATACAGTCCCATATAATATAATATTAGTAGCATGCACTCTTTGGCTATAAAATATAGCCAAAAGTGCGGGTGGCATACATTTGTTACACTGGCAGCTAGTGGATGGATGGTGCTACCTGGTTATAATAGACAGAATTAGGGGTGACCCTGATTTGTAATTATCCTTGCATGGACACGAGACCTAATTCCCATCGTCAATGATCGCAACTTTACAGATACTGTACGTGTTTCTGGCAGGGAATAAGTTTGAATTCTTAGACATTATAGTAATAAATTTGTATATGTTATATAAGTATATATATATTGTCTGGTTTCTCTACCATTGAATTTATCCCAGAACTTTCAATAGGAACCTCATGGCTATATCCGTTCGATGAACGAGCCAAGGTATATCCTCTAGCCGTGTCTGTAGTTCCGTCTAATTTCCTATTCCACATGTATTTACGTCATTCATGAAATTTTCAATTGGGACATATTTGGTCCAAACGAAGGGAATATTGATTATCTTTCAAACCTCTCCACTCTGAAGATGAACTATATGAGCCTGAAAAGGGTGCCTTCAAGAATACAATTTCACAGCCGCAGCCGCTTTTCATAATCAAATCCTCATGAAAATGACCGAGAGAAAAAAGTTGGGTCATGTAAACAGAGATTAGGGGGACCATGCATGGCGAACCATGACGATAGAGAACTGCAGATGATGCTGAAAGTTCCAAAATGTCATCACCTAATAAACGGGACAGCTATAACATACGTCTTGTGATAATTGGCGCACAATTAGTGCAATTTAAAAGTTCTAGCCTCTGTGGCTATATTTAGCTCATGTGAACAAGAAAAGGAAATAGTAATCCCACCTCAGGATGATGTTTGGGTCATAATTAAAGGCCACAGCCACCATGTAAATTTTTTACCAGAGGCAATGTTTCTATACATGTCTGGTATAATTGTATAAGCAAACATAGATGGAGCTCATTAATAACTTCCAGACCATTGTGTGGCTGCAGTAATCAACTGAGGAAATGAATAAACGTTCAAATTCACATCAAATAGAAATCTTTCATATCATGTTTTTCATATATATTTCTCCATTTCTCAATTACAGTACGATGACAGTTTTTGAACGATCGTGCAAAATATCGCATGTTCCATCCAATAGCCGGAGGCAAATTTGGCTCTATACACACGAAACATTTCTAGTATAATTGTAAACAAACACATGATCTCTAGCTCTGTTGTAATTAATTTTCCGATCCATTGTGTGACTTCCATGAGTAACATCATACTACAGAGTTACCAGAGAGGAAACTAAAAACTGTTCATAATTCACATCAAATAGAAATACGCAGTACATATGCCATCTCAGGCTCCGAGGTGGCCGTCGGATACACGTAGGATTCCTGGTGTACGTAAGCTGGGCATCGTAATTTAACGAGACCAGAAGTACAGAAATTAACAGATGATGGACGTGCGGTATGCACACCAGTGCTTTTTATTTGCTATATCTTTGTTAATTTGCTATATCTTTGTTAACTTACATATGTATGCATCTTCTGGTATGAGATTTTCAATTTATAGTCATCTTTAATTAATATTTAAATTTATAATCGATCCTCCCCATGCGGGAGAATTTAAAAGTTTCAGTTTTGAGATTCTAATCGCCTGCATTGATGGCTGGCAATTAAAGGAAATAAAAATCCATTGTTGTACAGCTGTACCACCTATATAGTGGAAAGTTGGGGGTTGACTATTGAATGATAAAACCTGGCACCGTAGGTGACAATTAAGAGTATATACAATCAAGAAAATGTGGTTACAAATCCCCCTCCCCTTCCGACATCACCCTCTATCACCTAAAAGCAAATAATGTTAGAGAATGCTGTGATGTACACCTTGAGAGAGATATCAATGATTGGCAACATTATACACATTAGGACAATTTCCCAATAATTGAAATTCAGCGGTTCCAATTAATTGGCCGATATGCAGCGGAGAACTGGTAAAGTACTTTAGTAGTTAGTAGAAATAAATAATTTATGTATACATGCATGAATGCAATATCATTGCAAGTGATATATATCATTACACTGCATGCATATATACAGTAGTACAATGCAACATCATACACAGTGATCATTGGACGGTACTATTTATACTGTTGGCATATATGCTTTTGCCCTTAGTTCGAATGCAGGTTAAATATGTCTGTGGCATACAAAACAATGTATATATATTATTCAATTTTACATTGATAACATGCTTACATATCGTGCTAATTATAATCATAATTTTTAGGCACATGTCATGATGATCAATTGCTTCCCACATTAACAAACACACCTAGCTCATTTTCTCTCTGTTTAAGTAGAACTGATTCAAGGGGTGAGTGAGTATAATTACATATTAGTCTGATATAGCAACAACAACATTTAAACAGCTATCGTACAATCCAGAATCAGAACCGAATTTCCTGCTTAATTCAAAATGCCATTGCGACTATATGTAATTTACCTATAGAATTTAATTACACCAACTAGCCCCATTCATACTTTTGTAAATCGATGTCAAACCTGTTAAGCACAATCTAGTACTTGACCATTAAAGTTTAAAAATGGAGCCCCAGCAAGATGGAGTGTCTTTCAGTCGGATGGCGTTCATATACATACAATGACATTTTGAGTACAAAATTTCCTCCTTTTCGTTCTACAGAATACATAGATTCTTATATTTTGTTATTTGTCATAGTCCTGTAAACCCAAATCCTGAGTATTTTCCTCAGCTATATATACATTTCATGTACAGCAGTTCGCACAAACACAACAAACCAGGATATTTTGGCTCCGGCAATATTTCGTTGCCTGGCAGCGCTGCTACAATTTATTGCAATTAGTACGATGTGCACGATAAATAATCACGCAGTATAATTCACAGCTAAACCGTGCACTACAGTATAAACACGCATGACAAGCAAACTAACAAGCGTGCGGGCCTCGACAGTGATGTGAGACGTAGGGGCCGGTCTAGAACAATGCACCTGGCTCTCCATTAACTTACGATATTTTCATCGGTTACGATTATCTCTTTCTGGCTTAATTCTCGGGCCGTATTTGGCAGTAAACATTTCATTCAAGCGACCCGACGAGAGAACAGTAACAAATTGCACCTTGCCTGGTTCACGCGGTGCTCGACAATGCGATGCCAACCCCATTTTTTTTTTTTTAGCTCAACCTCTGATGCGTAAATGTGCCGTGGCAGTCACGGATGTCATCAACAAACTACGTCAGAGTTGTATACGGCCACCGGATTCGAAAATTACAGCCCGATCGTATTCATGAACGACTACTGTAGCTTGGTGACCTAGCTACGGTGCACCGTGGAGTGTTGTGCATTAATGAAATAAAAGAATAGTCCAGAGAGACTTGAATTGTAACATCAGACGTATTTGAAAAGTCGCACACAGCTGCCTATGTAAACGAACATACATTTTTTTTGGTTTTCCACTACGGATATGTATGTCATTGTCACCGTCAAATTTGTTGAATTAGAATCTTGACAGTTTGAACAATTAAGGCAGCGAAGAGCAAACAGAGCTTTTCAAAATGTCCCTCGTCATGAACAGATTTAAGTAATCATGAATTTCCCCCCCCCCCCACCAGACAAGGCTGCTTCAATTAACGACAAACAAATTAAATATTGCATACTCGGCCAGAGTAGTAGGATTCCAGGTCCTGTCAATACCGGAGGAATTATCAACCTCATTTTGGCGAGTGTCAAGCATATAAACTCTTGTTTTCTTAAACTCATTTCTTGTTGTGTATTTTTTGTTTTTTACAGGGAAGAACCTGCCGTCAATCTGTACGCACTCGATTATACAAACTCTGCCAGATGGAGTGGAGGCATTTGAAGACTTGAATGTAAAATAATGTTCTCAATGTGAAAAAGTTGCAATATGGGAAATTCCTCTCTAATTCCCTTATTTCCATCTCAATCATGCTCACTGTCAAGCTTTCACCTTTGATTTAAAAGTTAGACAACAATGGCCAAAATAAGGTTATACAAAGTCCATAAATGGTCACTATAGGTCGACTATTTTTGCCAGTCCTCTGTATATGTATTGCCAGTATAAACTTACTACATATCAGAAGATAATTTTAAAGTGCTATAATTGTTCTAACACCTAGATAATACAAATATTCTCACTGGCTTTTAACTCCCATGCTTTAAAATGAAATTTGGTTGGATTATTTCAATTTTAAGTAATTTTAGTTCTTTAACAACTATAATAGAATGGCACCACAGTTCTTCTTTATTAATGCAAGGTTAAGCAGATCAAATCAAAAGGATAAAATTATGGAAGAACGGAGAATAAAAGGGAGAGAAATTTGTAGCCTTTGTTGAATATGAATGTAGCACACTTAGTTCTTGAATCGTATTCTGCAAAACTACACATGTCAGTCTAATTAAAGTGACTGGAATTCTAGTCTAAATATAAAACCCATTAGATTGCTTCCTCAGAATATTGCTGCATTTAATTTACTTCAATAACACTCTTACTGACGTGTCACATTTCATATTATCAATCAGACTGATAACGGTTAATGAAAGGATAGTATATTGATTAATACTCTTGGATATAAACTTACCAATTTTGGGGCAGCATAAAGTTTTAAAAGATATACAAAATTTTACGTTAACATAAACATTGTGCTATTAAATCAGAGCTGGCGCCAGTATTGCATATCATAGGAGCATTAATATTCCAACTTCAATGAACGTTTTAGTGGGTTATAATTACATCTCAAAACCTTAATATGGATTCAAAATAATTAAAACCTTGTACTAAATGAACGCTTTCTGTAAATTTACCAAGCGAGGAAATTTTCCGCTTAAAAACAAAGATTTAAAAACTGCATGCTTCTAACGTTCTGTTTCAATTTGGCTATAAGTAACTGCTTTCATTTTCTGTCAAGGACTTTAAAGCCTTCCCTGACAGCTATAGACACCTACAAACTTAATTGTCACTGCCCTAAAAACCAGTGTCAGCTAGCTGGGAAAGATTCCTCTGCAAGTGCATGTTCATTCATAATTGCCATGATCTTGAGATGCATCATGAACCAAAACTTACCTGGTTTGGTTATTTACTAACTATCGTACTTACCTCATTTACATAATATGCAGACACGTCCGCAATCCTGATAGTACCTCGCTGGCCCAACCAATTAGGGTCCATGCACTAGCATCTCCACAATGAAGGGGAACCAACCTTGGTTGGGCCAGTAAGGTGCTACCAGGGTTGCCGACGTGTCTGCATATGTATATGAGGTAAGGGAGTACAGTAGTTAGTAAATAACCAAACCAGAGTAAATAAGTTGATCTAAGCTAAGACACTTATGTCACTTCAAAGTCACAATATTTAGGAGAATGCTGTAAGTGTAATTATTACATGCAGTCGGAGCTGCCAGGCAGGTAAACTAGCAGCTGTTAATGCACATTATATTGAAGATGAAAAAAGAGATATTATATGGGATGAATTAATGAGTCCATGTTCGTTTTCATTACACGCATTTGTTATGGTAATTTATTATGACTCGACAGCTCAAGGTGGAATGCATTATGGAAACTCATTTGTCATGATATGGTTTAAAGAGGATCACATCAATCCATATCCCAAGATTATATACTGCCTCCATCAATGAATGGCCGTCAGTTACTGTTATTGCTTCTGCTGTGATTCTACTATGATATTAATAGAATGCTATAACTGGACACATTTATTGTTATATGGATTACATTAAGTACCAAAATTCAATTTGTACACATCAAGTAGAAATGTTGTTTACTTTCTACTTCCTGTAGCTGCTGAAAGCAAATTGTGACACAATTATAAGCAAAGATCAAAGGTACTCATGAAATGATGATATAATGGAGGTCACTTGTCTTTGGAAAAAGAGCTCTGAAACAAGCAAAAATTTCATTAAACACTTCACTTCAAACAATGGCAGTATAGTTTACAATAAAAAAATTTGGTTCAATATAATTCATAGTTCTTTCATTTAGTACAAGTTCTTTCAATAAAATTTCTTACATTATAACTTAGTTGTTTCAATAACTTGTTTTCTTAGAAGTTCTTATATTAAACGTTCATTCATCAAAACTTGTTTCATTATAAAAGTTCATTATACATTCGTACATTATACATTCTTTCTTTATACGTTCTTTCACATATAAGTTCTTTCAATATAACTTTCCATTATAAGTTCTTACATTATACATTCCTACATTCCTACATTATACATTCCTACAAGTTCATTCATCATTACTTGTTTTTTATATATATACTGTAAATTCTTTAATTGTAACTTCTTTAATTATAAGTTATTTCAACGTAACTTCTTTCATTTATAATTTCTTTCATTATTGTTACATAATGGCCGACCTTTGTTCCACTTGTTGTAGACAATTAGATACTGCCAACCGTGCATTTTCATAAATAAACAGATCTGCACACTTCATTGACTATGAGTAATGTACTCCTAAAAGGACTCACGTGGAAAGGAGTCACGTACACATCTTCATATAGCTTGATATTTTAAAATGATCTTTGCAAAATGAATGCTATAATGGGTCCCTGCATCGTCAGTAATTTTATACAATTCATTAAAAGGAATGGCTTGGAGCGATAAAAACTTTGCACAAACTATATTGCTATTTGACAACTGGTTGTTTATTCCAAGCGTATACACAGGGGAGCACTGAATGAAACTCTATCGTCTACGTGAGTATGTACTTTTCGGTCGGTCCTCAAGTAAACATCACTGGTATGAATTTCTACGCTAATTATAAGATGTTAAGCCCTACACGATGTAGCAAGGTCTGTATGCGGACTAGCTGTTCATCGAGGAACTTACCAAAAGCGTCCCGTGATGTATTTTTCTTTGGGCTCGATTATACAGCTGTATACTACGCATCATATTCGTGATTAAGAGTCGACATTGTCATTCTTTCTACCCAAAGTGAACTTGAAGCAAATTAGGTATGATGTCATGCAGTCACAAACTGTATAGTTTCCTTTTTAAAATTTACTTTTAATTTTTCTATTTTAAAATTGGATGCCTCCATATTAATACGGTGGATTAATACACCACAGGCATTAGAATTTCACATATACCTCGTCCCAGCCCCTCTATAGTTGGAATTACCTATTATATCCAATCAAACTAGAGCATCAAAACAACAAATTGGAGAAAAAAAAACCTGATGCACCCATATACTGTACACAAATACAAATTTACAAAATTACAAACTGCAACTGTCAATACCTTGAAAATGATACATAGGAATTGAATGCAAATGAACCACAAAGATAATATAGTAAGAGAGTATACTGCGTTTATCATAGAAGATCGAGCAACTTTGTACATTATGATTGACACTAAATATTGGCCGCAAGTAATATTTGCCAAGGATATCAGAGAGTGATCGGCTTGAGTTAACCGTAGGAGAATATGCGACCACCATAATATACTACTCCTCCTGTACACTGCAGGATCGGGAACAACCGTGTACAAATATACATATCAAACACATTTAAATTTTAAAACCATAAAAATCAGATGAATATAGATTAGGAATACGTATTAAACCAGTTTTGGAATTTCTGGTACGTTCCAGCGGAGAAACGCAAAATAAAAGCCACGTTGGCGTACGCATGGCAATCGTCTATTTTATTACCAACTGACGACAATGTATCCTGTGTATAGCTACAGTAGATCTGTGGGTATAGAATCATAGAATGTTACACTTTTTTCTTTTCTTTATAGGGCCAGGTGCAGTACATGTGTTGATATCTAATGTTCATGACTTTGTACAAGACATTGAGTGCGAATGACTAAATTGGATTGATTTGCCGCATGCCGCCGTGGGCAAGGCCGACTTGAATCATGATCAATTTAAGATTTGCAATCAGATTTAGAATATAGTCTTAAATTATGCTTATCAGGCTGGATGTATATAGCATTATTTCTAGAGGGGGGGGGGGGGGGTACATGTGGCCATTTAACATGGGGGAATGGGTATGGCGGAAGCGACGAAACTGCAGCACCGACGCAAGATTTGGATAAAATTGTCAGGGAAGCTCCTTAGACCTGGTCTCCCTGCTTATTCCGAACATGTTTGCATTAATTAGGATATGTAATTTCTGTAGGCTAATTGAAAAAATAGAAGAAAACTGTCTTCACAGTCTTTGAACAATTAGGGAGCAATAGGCCAGCTGATTAAACAAAGAGTTATCAAATTCTCGTTAGTTGTATAGAATCATACTTGTAGCACTAGGGATGCAAGGATTAATAGACAATTGATCGACTAAATTAAGGATATGTCCTAAAATAAGGACTAAGGATATGTCCAGGTTCCTTAAAACTCATTGAAATATGTACCAATGTGTAGAAAAAAATAAAATATCCCGTTCTACATCAAACTTTAATTACGATACTTACTGTATCAGAGTCTTTGCACGAATTGACCAAATAATGAATTTTTTTAGGCTCGTACGAAAGTGTGACGTCATTCCCTAACAACTGTAAAGCTGTGGTCCGGTTTCACCACTGTTCACACGTACTATATAATCACACACGCTGTTCGTAATTACAATACTTCGTAATCCATCGATTAATGCCAACCGTGAATGAGAGCCTGTGTTGTCAGGAAATAGATGGATGTGTTGATAAATACATAACTGAAAAGAGAAGATTTTCACCGAATGCCTGACACATAGTCATCGAAAGTACTGTCGAAGTTATACTACTGTGTTACTGTGTACATACAGTTTTGCTTAGGAGTTGTATATAAAACGGATGTTACGAAAATATGTAACATGTCACCAGGTCAATACGCAAATCTACACAAGGCTCTTTCAATACCTCCGTATTCACCCATTACATTTTCACGATTTTTTCTGTGCAGGAACGAAGATTTGGGATAAAAATTGGAGCACGGTTACGATAAATTATTTGAAATCAGTAAACATTTCAAAAAGTTAACCTGGACACGTATCCTTTAAGGTTCAAAGTATATCTGTGACCGAATTTTGATAATGCAATGCTCTTTGGTTCAGTTTCCATTTAAGTTATCCTTGTTCCTAAGATGCAAACTGTTGAATCACGTTTAGTTAGATTTATTTAGACCCCAGATTGTGTGATAATTTGATAATGGTAGTATAGGAACAACATATTACATATTGTGCCTTTGTTTTCTCTGAATGTAAGCAAAGCCTAGCTGCTCCAGTTTGCAGACAATGATGGTCAAGTCACTACGTCAGACTAACAAAAATTGTCCGTTACAATATCTACGCACCACACCGTGCAAAAAAAAAATGTTTGGACAACAAGAAAATAAAATGCAACTTAAAGTGCAGTTTCTAACGTGCCTTCGTAAGGTAGCGCAAACGGCTTCATTCTTTTTATTGAAATAAATGTCAGCGTTTTATGATTTCAACAATGGATAAAAAAAAAAAAGATAAAAAAGTTGGACCAATGAGATCGCTGCCCCCCACATGATACGTTTTAATTTGAATATTATAAAGTTCGTTAAATCCAACTTTGTATCAAGTATATACACTGGTATAGTTTACACGAACATACGACAGGTTCAATGGACGGACCGAAACTTTGCCATTTAAAGTGCGATTATTATTGTCCTTCAAGTGTCCTCACGAATCACGATCCGGCACTTTCCAAGCCAACTAACCTTTCAGTAATTATACCTACAGTATTACAGTATTACAGTTGTAATACTTCGGATCTTATAAAAACGTGTCTTGACTATGAAGAGGTACTTATTAAATATCCTCTTCATGCAAGGATACAACAGTATTCTAAAATTTTGAATTTTTTTCATCAGTTGATCTGACAGAGGGTAGAATTGGGATGGTAAAGGGTATAATTATCAAGCCTGGTTCTCACCAGTAATGATTTATAGGCGTACGTAACATACATACATTTCGCCGAACGGAACAGCGTTTCTTGTACCCGTTGCTGTGGCCTAATGATGAAGTATAGCTTAAAACCAGTGGCATTATGATTAAAGTATAGCTTAAAACCAGTGGAATAACGATCAAATTATAGCTTAAAACCAGTGGACGGTATAGCTTCTAAAACCAGTGAATAACAATTAAATTATAGCTTAAAACAAGTGGCATAACGATTAAAGGTATAACTTAAAACCAGTGATTAAATTATAGCTTAAAACCAATGGACGATTAAAGGTATTGCTTAAAACCAGTGGAATAACGATTAAAGTATAGCTTAAAGTCAACGGAATAACAATTAAAATATAGCTTAAATTAAAACCAGTGGCATAAAACCAGTGGCATAACGATTAAAGTATAGCTTAAAGTCAGCGGAATAACAATTAAAATATAGCTTAAATTAAAACCAGTGGCATACTGATTAAAGTATAGCCTAAAACCAGTGACTTCATGATTAAAGTATAGCTTAAAACCATGCATGCAGTGGCATTTATCTGGCTTTTTTAAAAAGTTTTGGCTTTTTCATTGAAGGTGAAATATGTACAAAGATGAATATCAATGGTAATTAGCCGATTTCTAAGGCAATTCGCTTATGAAAGTTTCAACGTGACCGTGACAATTAAATGGGGGAGGGGGGGGGGACATTTCCTGCCAGATTTGAGATCAACATTGTGCTGGACTAGTTTAATGGCCTATTACCCCCCTACCCCTTTGCTCAAAATATACATATGCCGCACATTGATAATAATTTTAACACGGCTTGCTTTAAAGTATGTCGGACAAACCCAGCAATCTACTCTGCAGAAATAAAAACTGTATTTTGTCGTATAACACAAAGATTATTGTGACCATGGTGACGAAGAACACATTCTTACTGAAAGGTGGTACATTAATGATAAATTTACATAATGTAACATATAGCATCCATGGTGAAAAAAAAACTTGCTTTGGGGCCAGTTATCATCCTTTTCAAAATATGAACTCGCTTAATTAAATATTCTACTAATACTAGGTAACGGTGAAGGAATTTCGTTTCATACATTAATCTAGCTTTCGTTATGAAAACCTGGGAAGAAATATTTCTCATAATTCACACGATACTGTTTAAGAGACAGCATCCATGGTTAAAACAAAAAACCGTGCTTGGGCCGGGCCAGCCAGTCATACACTTCAATATATCAACTATTTTAAATATTCACTCGAAATAGAGTGGTTAATTTCTACAATACTACTATCGAGGTATGACACAGCTGGCCCACTGAATCACGGAGCCACACAACGGTGAAGCAATTTCGTTTCATACATTAATCTAGCTTTCATACGAAAACCTTAGAAGGAAATATTTCTCATAATTCACACGATTACTAATTAAGAGACATTTTTTTTTCTAGCAATTTCTTTTCCTAGCACACGTGCAATTTGCACAAGCCATAATTATAAATAAGCCCCAAAAAAGGGTTGTCATTGTATATATGCCTCTATGATAGCCGACAATATTGATATGGATATGAATACCAGGGATGATAATTATCCAAGCAAGGATTGATCAGAGAGGTCCCTCGATGACAATTAAAAATTAAGTATGAATGACTGCTTTTTCAATATTACTCACTATTTGCAATCTCATGAATATACATATATATATATATGTATGTATTATGTATTCTCATCATAGATATAACCCGTTCATTCCAAGACCCGAAGCTCCAAGTCCTCTATGGAATGAGTGAGCTGGGTCGGCGACAGACCGCCGCCCCCCGTCCTCGAGTTGAGTATCGCCAGCGGCGGCGGGTGGTCCTTGGACGGGGAGCGGCTGGGGGTCGCCGGCTCCGAGGAGCAGCCCGCCTTCAGCGTCTTGTAGCAGCCCTTGCAGACGGGCACGGGCCGCTGGGAGTCGTGGCCCGGCAGGGGCGTCTGCTTGTCTATGCACCGGATGCAGTAGACCACCCCGCACCTCCAGCAGTGGTACTGGAGGGAGAGAAAAAAACGGAACCCTCGAGGTAAAAAGCCCACCCTTCAGGGGGGGGGGGAAACACAGGAATTTTAAAAGTTTTAAAAGTAAAACTAGCCTCGACCGGCCGCGATGGAGTAAAAATACAAACAGTTCG
>JAODAG010095099.1:0-15853 GCA_027574785.1 Orphnurgus asper
AGTGGATGTACACTGCGGTGGCTGTTCACTACAGTGGATGTACACTGCGGTGGCTGTTCACTACAGTGGATGTACACTGCGGTGGCTGTTCACTACAGTGGATGTACACTGCGGTGGCTGTTCACTACAGTGGATGTACACTGCGGTGGCTGTTCACTACAGTGGATGTACACTGCGGTGGCTGTTCACTACAGTGGATGTACACTGTGGTGGCTGTTCACTACAGTGGATGTACACTGCGGTGGCTGTTCACTACAGTGGATGTACACTGCGGTGGTTGTTCACTACAGTGGATGTACACTGCGGTGGCTGTTCACTACAGTGGATGTACACTGCGGTGGCTGTTCACTACAGTGGATGTACACTACAGTGGATGTACACTGCGGTGGCCATTCACTACAGTGGATGCACACTGCGGTGGCTGTTCACTACAGTGGATGTACACCACAGTTGGAGGGTGGAGTAGAAACCAATTATTATTACTGAACTAAGGGTGCCTTGTACACTTACTTTGATAGAAAAGATGTTACCATGGTGACCTGTATGAAGGGTGCACTTCTTTTGAAGTCTCTGTGAATCCCAGATAATAGCGTGTAGGTCATCCGAGCCACTTGCAAGAAGTCTGCCCCGTTAGAAGAGAGACAAACAGGAAGTTATATATATCTGACTTGTTGACAATGTGAAATCAATTAAAAATTCTTGTGAAATCCAATGAAAAATTTCAACATCTGATGCAGGATATGTATGGAAAGTAGTCATTTCTGGCAGGGAATGAAAATTTGAAGTGGAAATTGGGCGGTCAAATACCCAACAAATAATACAGAAGCCAAATACCAAATTTTGAAAAGGTCTGATATAATTGGTAGGTTTTTGTTGTAAACTTTCCACTACCTGTGACAGACAGCAGCAGATGAGACATTCCACACATTCCAATAACCAGCAATACAGAGCTAGCTTGTCATCCCAGGCCTGACATGGCCAGAATATGCTGAGGGGAATATGCTACTTTGGTTGTTCAATAGTTAAGACATGTGCCCCCCTTAACGAATGCAAATTAAACCAAACGTTTGGGACAGGAGCCGTCTGCCAGGTACGAAGTAAATCGGGCTATCCCCTGCAAAGATGGCAAACCATGGATGGAGTTTACGCCACGCCCGTGCACTCGATAGAATGAACGCTAATGACACCAAAAACGGATAGGGGGGAGCATCTTCATGGAGGACCCACGTCCCAAGTCCATCCGTAGCGCCCTTCTCAAGGGCGTGCGTTTAGAACCTTATTCTTGCTAGAAGTCTTAATTCTTGGCTCCTTCCCCTTCGCAATGTAATGATGATTCAAAGTCAAGTTCTTAGTATTTGTCACGCCAATCCGACACCTTTCGCAGTTTGAACATAAATTGGACCCTCAGCTATTGGCAATTTAATCATTTTACCTGAAGCCCTGCTCTCTCATGAATATGCATGTATGCATAGTTACCATCAAAAACAATCGTGGCCATCTACTGAGCGTGCAACAGTGCAACGTTATACACCAAGTTTGACCTCCGTCCGACGTGCCATAAACGAGGTAAGTGTCGCATGAAGACGCGCACGCAGTCAAGATACCGCATAGATTCCTTTTGCCTTTGGCAAAGGAATGAAAAAAAAGCCACATGTTGAATGATTGTAACTTACGATCCATCGTGATTCCACTCCAGGCAGTTCACACAGCCACGATGACCCTGTGAAAGACAAACGTTAAAGGAAGCACGCGGTGAAGCCCACTCTCAAGGAGTGCGACGTGAGCTCAGTCACATGTACAGCGTGCAAGATGAATGAGGAGGTCGTCTAGATCAATACCTCAATGCAACGGACATTAGGGCCGACGTTATTCCTGATCGTTACATCGAGAAAAGTTGAAAGGAAAATTCTTCCAAGGAAAGATGTAATTAGATATATACTTCAACATAAATATTCAACGATATACAATAATAGATCAAGTTTGATGCCAATTAAAGAGTGATCAGCAATATATGCACTCTCAAAGCATGTGCACTCCTCAAAGTATATGTATTCCATATGCACCCCTCAAAGTATATATGCACTCCTCATAGTATATATAATTATGCACTCCCTCAACGTATGTGTTCCTCAAAGTATATGTATATTTATGCACTCCTTGAAGTATATGTGTTCCATATGCACCCCTCAAAGTATATATGCACGCCTCATAGTATAATATATATATATTTATGCACTGCTCAAAGTATTATGTGCTCCATATGCACTTCTCAATGTATACGCACTCCTCATGCACTCCCTTAATGTATGTGCTTCTCAAAGTGTTTGTATATTTATGTACTCCTCAAAGCATAGGTACTCCATATGCACTCCTCAAAGTATACAAGCACTCCTCAAAGTATACATGCACTCCTTAAAGTATATATGTGCTCCACATGTACTCATCAAAGTATATGACATTCATAGGTTTGCTGAAAATTTGGCCGACGTTTGCTGCAGGCCGATGTGGAATTTTCGGATCGGCCCCTTAATTACCAGACAAAAAACGAAACAATCTAGGTAGCCTACAGAACTGAAGAAGGAAATGTTTCCACTTTTCAATTTAATATATATCGATGATATAAATTGGATTAAAAGTCACCAGTAAAAACCGGTGGTGGAAAATAAGAAAATGGCTGCCTCTGATTTCAGTGTATAACGGTATAGCGAAAATATATATACGAGAAAAGCACCGACAATATGAACGAAGGCTCGGTGTAATTGAAACGAAAAAGTTCTTATCTCTTGTAGCGGTACGTACCTCCAATTCCTTCTCTAGTCCCAGCCGATGAATCATGGACTCATTCACGTGGTTTGTTCGTTGGAATTTCTTCCTAAGTTTTCGAAACTGTGAATTAGGGGGGGTGGAGGAAACATAGATAATAAATTCCTTCGATTAGTGCAGGGTGATTAAGTGAGTACAGATACGGGTAGAATCCGTAACACTAAAAATGGGGGTCTGAAGCATAAAATACTGGGGTAATTAAAACCTACCCCGGTTACAGATTTCCCTCGTTTAATGACCTCTCTGCTCCAGATCGCTGTGCGCAGTGACACAGCTTAGATAAACAAAGATCGATCACGGGCTGCAGGCAGCGATCTTCCCTTTGTGACTTTCACAGAACTTTGAAGCTATTTACAGTTCCTGAGCCTATCCCAAGCAAGTTGTTGTGGTATCATTGGTACTTAAAATTGGAGATATAAAACCGTCTCACTACCAAGTTTTATAATGGCGTTTACCAAAAACTAGTGGAAACTAATCACATCGTGTAAATCAGTATGGGCTTGTAAAAATAGTTTGGAGAGGATATGAAGGCTGGCTGTTTTTTTTTAATGGACCTGACAAGACGGTCGACAAGACATTCAAAAGCACCTGACGCTATCGGCCGTGTACGAACCATGTATTATGTGTGTATGGGGAGTGGGTGGGAAGGGACTGAGAAGACACAGAGATCAGAACGTTTCATGACCCTCTTGCCTCATTGTTATCCTCTCCATGTAAAAAATTTGGCTGCAAACGACGACATTCAACTGTACAATAATACGATCAACGAGAAAAACGAAAACCTCGATTTGAATGCGAGCGAGGATTCAAATCAATTCCGGCCACCGGACTAGATATTTTGGAAGGGCGGGAAAGGGAAAGTTTTTTTCTTTTTTTTGGCAATTAAGAGCCGATCATGCAAATGATCGGGAGACTGCAGATACAGTAGCAATCGTTATACCTCCACGCTTCTTTGAGCCACATGGTCTGTGATGTTGGAGCCTCTCAGCTCCATCTTGAAAACGACAGCTTGTATGAGATCCCGTTTCGGTGAAGACTTGATGCCGGTTATTTTTACTGAAAAATACAGATCGGCTTTGCAGCTGAAATATACTGTACACGGGTGTAGAGCAAGTCAACCCCTTAGCTGAAAGCAAATCATGAAGCAAATTGAGAATACTAGTCTGGAGATGTATTATAAATTTGAGGTGGTCTTAGATGAAGTATCTACCTCTTTTTCTGCGAGCAAATGCAACTTCTCTCCAGAAAGGTTTATGTGACAGAGATCTAATAATACATATAATATTGTAGACCATCACTGTGGTAGAACCGTCACGTCCTTCACTGCGGTTCATGTTTTGTATGAGACTAACCATATAATAACGTAAACATATAATAATGTAAACCATACAATAACAGTACAATATGATACTACAAGTGGAAACTGATAACCAATGCAACGCACAAACCACGGCGAAAAATTACCAATTTTACGTCCTTTTGGAGTTTTATTCGGGGTTATGGTCAACTTCAGAAAAATTAACGCAAATTATTATTATTATAATTACGAAAGTGCACCAAGAAAACAAACAAATTAACAAAAGTGCTTATTGTCATATATCCTAGTTGTTCAATGTTTACTCCGCCACATGATGATGGGTTATGGACACCTACATCGACTGCTGGCGGGTACCCATCCTGGTCAGCAGTTTTTTTTTAATGATTTAAACAAGTGTATACCAGTGTTATGGTATTGGTATATATGCTGTCTGGCATTACGTTATGTTTAATACACAAACCTCCAAAGAAGGCCCTTGTTGCTATGAAACAAATTCCTCCAATATCCGGGTACAAAATGCACAGCGACATTTCCCGGCCGCCAATGTTCACTTATCCTTACAAATTTAACCATTTAAATAAATAAATAAAAATGATTAATAATAAATATTGGCAAGTGTAAGGTCATGCATATTTGCAGGTTTTAAGTATATGCTGGATGGAAAGAATATTCAGATGTTCAAATTGAAACAAATCTTTGGCTCATCGTAGATTCTTCTGCGAATCCTTCTAGGCAGTGTGTTGAAGCAACCTAGGAAGGGTAACTGGATTATAGGAATGATTAGGCACAATTTCAAATATCTTCACAAGGATATTTATTGTGGTTGGGCTGTGCAAGCTGTTGGTCAGGCCTCCCTCCTTTTCAAAGGATCTGGGCAGTTATTGAAAGGTTCGGAGAAGCGGAGCTACTGCTACTTGTAAGGGCTATGGGGGGGTCATTCTTTTAGTACAAGGTTGAAGCATCTTAATTTAACTTCTCTTCTCTGTCTACAGGTATCACTCACTGCCTTAAAGATTGCTCTTGATAGGCACTTTTTTCAATGTTGTGGACATTAATGTCTGTTTGGTTTCTTGAATATTGAGTTGTATCTGTTGGGGTCTTTTTATGAGGACTGTTGTCTTTCCCGACCAAAACTAAATAGTGATGGAGGTACCACGCAATACACCTACATAAACCTTTTCTGAGAAGAGGTTTCATTTTCTAGGAGAAAAGAGGTGACAAATCTTGATGCAACACTGTACTGTAGGTACAGTATGAATCCGTCATGAAACGGACTTGTGACCTTTAATTGAAAACAAGTGATCTGCTAGATCATGTTAATGAGCTTCAGCAGCAAGTGGTATGTTAGCTTTGGTAACATTTAAACTGTTATTCTGGATTCCTGTTTGATTGATTCCGCATCTGTCTACCGTAGTCTTCATCCTGTGACGGCGTAGTAGCGAATAAATCAGTCGTGTTGTGACAGAATTGTTACGAACCCTGAGGCTTAAACAACTGCACTATTCAACGTCAGTAGCAATCCTTCAAACAGGATAGCAACAGAAAATAAAAAAAAACTCAGCGAAAGGCTCACGAAAGAGGTCACCCATGAGTTTAGAGGCCAGGTCATGGGAAGAAATAGTATGCTTTGAACAAACAAAATTCAGAATCATAAATCAGTTAACTTGTTTTACGCAGAAGATATACTGTCATATTTGTGTCAAAATAATTAACGTGTGGGATCGTCATAGCAAATTTGGAAGATTGTACCGTAACCTATGCACTGATAATGCCCAGGTTAAACTAGGCTATGATGGTAAACGGTCATTTCACCCCAGTTCTAGTTCACCCCCTGTCAGTTTTGCCTCATGTACAGTACCTACCATGTAAGTATGAAAAAAGTATTTCATGGAAAAGCTTCAGTGGGTGCAAACTGAGAAGTACCAGTATCTGCAGACAAGGATCTTTAGCTTATTTGAGGCATTTACAAGCCAACTGAGATAACAGCCATGTAACTAACTACTAACCAATGGACCATTTGAGGCCCAAATCAACTTGATTTGAACATGCTGCATTTTTTTTACTAAAAAGGCCAAGTTTCCAAAAAAGTTACGACATCAAATTAAAACAAAATAGTATTTGACGTAAAACATATGAACTGCATTTTTTTCTTAAATGAGCCTGCTAATTATTAATGGTGCCGAACAGAATATATGTACGTCCATAATTGGCAAATGACATCAGTTTAAAAATTGTTAGGTGAACTAATAACATGAGCCTGTCTGCGAATAATGTTGCAGGACATCTGCAGTTTTAGATAAAAAATTTACCTAAACATGGGCAGATGAAATCAGTTGGTACTTAAGTTGGGGGCAAACTGATATATGGTTGGTACTGGTAGCACTTGGGGGGGGGGGGGCGAACTGGTTTATTGGGGCAATGGGACGAAACGGCCTGTAACCGCACATGATTACTAAGACTCATGTCAATATTGCCGGTTTACTTAACTGATCCAGTTCGCTTAGTAAATACTTAGCAGGTTATTTACCCGACACAAGCCGGCTCAATACCTACAACGTAAGCCTTATTGCTACTTACTAATTAATACCAGTAGTACTACTACTACTGGCCATGTATAACTCTGTAAGCTACTGTAGGCCTAGCCTAACTCACTGCATTAACTGTGTTGTTCCACAACAGTTAAGTACATCAGCGTTACTTGTTGTTAATGTTAACACTGTTAGTGTTAATGTTACACTTACAACAGTCTGTTGTCTAGCCTAGGCTAAGTAACGTTGGGCCTAATATCTTATTTCAACCGAGGGCCAAAAAAGTAGCAAAATCTTCAATAGATTTTAACATCGAGAAGTGTACATTTCAAACAGCTTATAAGATAGATAAACCAACAAAGGGGATAATGATACATTTGATTACCAACATTTTTTCGTCGGTTGTTGGATCTCCGGAGATTGGACCTGCAACTGTGCAAGTGCAACTGTGCAAGGTGACCTCAAATTCTCCATCAGAGTCCAGAGTCACTCCCGGCTGTTGTTGTTTTGCCTTGACAGCTGATTGAGGGTGGGGGAGGGAGGGGGGCGGGGAACGTACAACCAGATAGCTTTTTCCGTCCAACTGACTGTCCTAGTTCACAACATTAATTTAATTAATTTATTTTATAAACTTTCCGTTATTTTTAAAGCTATATGAAATAAAAAGAGCTAGCGATGATTTAAAAACGTAGACTATGTGAAAGCTAAATTTCTCACCAGATGGCCAAGTTTTAAGTAAGTCAGAATGTTTTTTTTCTTCTTTTTTTTCTTCTCCAAATGAAATGTAGAATATCCTAATTTTAAATTATAGCAAGTAAGCCACCATAGAACCTAAGCGTTATGCAAGTACACAGTAACTAGTAAGTAGGCTAAGCGGTTAAGTTAATAATAATAAGTTGTCTTCTGCTAAAAAAAACTAGTTAAATACTGCAGTGTTATACCGCACTCACTATTACTAGTACTACTACTAATAATATACTAAGTAATCGAATATGACAATGCGAGCAAAGTGTATTATCCAAAATGACTGGTCTAACGTCCTCAAGTGAGTAGAGGAATTTCTTATTTTGGCTCCCTGTATCTGCTTAAATTATGCTGTTGCATTTATCACTTTCCTCTCTTTATTTTTTATTATAGGGAAAACGAGGGACGGGCATGGATAACGTACAAAGCCATCGGTAAGTTCGGTGACTGAGTGAATGCGGTGTGTGTCCCTGTGTGTATGTGTGTGAAAACTGACTTAGGTTAGGCCTAGGTTAGTATAGGCTAACTGTAGGCCAGGCGTTTAGGCCTAACTTATGCCATCTAGCTTAACGTATACGGTATAGTACTACTGAGTAGTAGTAGTAGTAGTACTACATAATGACTAGCTTATAATCATTGTAAACTGGCCTAGTCTATAGTATAGTCTGGTAATGTGGCTTTAGTTTTAAGTTTAACCAGGCAGTGTAGCCTAGGCTAATTACTTTTGGAGACTTGCACCGTTCCAAATACTAGAGAAGTATCAGTACTACTACTAGTAGTACTAGTAGTAGTAGTACTGCACATTCAGCTCTATTTGCATGCATGATTTGAACAATTTAGGCTACATCGTGTCATAGGTCTATTTGCAGTATGTTACACAAACCTTCAATTCCAAATCTATGCCCTTGTTTCTGATATATATGCAAGTAAATCCCAACTAAGGAAATTACAAGGGAATGGAAGTAACCGATGATCCCACACGTTAATATATTCAATTTCAAATGTTGTCGTACGTGTAGTGTTGCATCAACTTGGTTTGTCGCCTCATTTCCTACCAGCAAATGAAAATCATTACTCGGTAAAGGTTTATGTCATATGTTGACATTCTCTTGGTTAATTTTGTGAGTATATACAGTATATGATTATGAACATTTGTGATCGTGAGAGAATCTGGTACATTCTGTATCAGATAATTGGGTTTACTAGAATATCAGAAACGAGGACCTAGTTTTGGAGGTTTGTGTTACGTGGTGTAATGCTATATGACATGTTCAAGGACTAGAGCGACTGGGCCTAGATGGATGCTCGGTCGCATCGCAGTGAGAGAGCCTGCGAGAGTATCCACCTCAGGATGGAGTCTTCTATCCTCAATTTATTTTCTCACATTTATTGACCTGCAATCATTTTTACATGCAGGTGAGCCATCTGTCAGTGGGGAGTTGAGGTCACATGGTCTGAACAATGAAGGTTTGCCAACAGTAACTGCTTCTGAAGGATTTGTCGTGGAAAACGTCTCCGAGGTAATCTATAGCTAGCTAGAGTAAATTTGGGCTTGTCTCGCCAACAAAACACCTCTCAATTGAACATTACATGTTTCTCCGTCCGTCAAGTAGAATATTCTGATTATCCCTCAAGCTCATCGACAGTCCCCATTTTTTTCATACCACTGATTTATTCGGAGCTGTCTGGCCAGAGCAGGACAGTGCTCACGTGGACCTCGATGCTGCACTGCTTACCCTAACCGTTGAGCACTTGAACGAGCAGACATGCCACTGGTGGCGATGACATTTTTGACATACGGCGGTTGATCGACGCCTACGGCCATCCTGTCTTAGAAAAATGACAGCTCGATCTCACAACGCTAGCTCAGAACAGAACAAGTCTACGGCAGTGCCCACACACTTTGAATGGGCTGGTTGATTATAAAGGGTTAGGTTTTGGCAAAACATTTGGAACAAAGGACAGAGGAAAATGTCCTTAAATTGCATGACAATTTTTTTTTTTGCAAAACTTCCACGTTGATATGTACATGTGGAAAGTACATTGGATCCCCATGCAACAACGACAATGACACAATATTAATAATACTAAATATAACTGTGACTAAATATAACTTTCATAGATTGGAAGCAAAGGTTCAATTTCTTCCTTCTCAGGAATAATTCTCTCTCTCTCTTAATTTGACCCTGGACCTTGTCTAATAATAATAAATGAGTTTTGCTAGTGCCAATTAATCCAGAATTAGATGACGCCTGCTCTTAGACCTTTCTCATCCAGACCTCCATCCGTAACACAAAAAATGGGGTCACTAAAACCAACAGTAGTCATGCAGGCATGACTTGTTCACCCCTATTGCTTGCAGTGGTGGAGAGTTTCATTTAGTGATTGGTTTTGTTGGATGCGTGGATATCATTGGTGTTGCAATAACTTCAATCCGCACAGCTGCAGTGCAGTGGTGATGAACAGGAGGTTGCTCTTCATCATTTGAGAAAATGGTCAAAGACCAAGGTACACTCGTGTCCATCAATCAGATGGGGGACGTTATAAATGGATGTCCCGGGAGTAGGATGGGATGGATGGTTCATGCCTGCTTCATTAACCTGTGAAGTTTGGTCGAAAGAGATTGCTTGTTAAAAACCTGTGTTCATCCACAATCAACATGGAAGGGGTGTTCTTTATGAGGCTGCCTAACCCTTCCTAACTATAAAACTAAGTCTCTGCCTACGATAATGCAGTCGTTGAATCATATCAATCCCAGTGGATCAATAGTCAATTATCTTTGTCCAGGAGTGTTAATGACTTCACCTCCCTCATACGAACAGGCAATACCAATTACAAGAAGAAAGGGGTGGTGGTTCTTTTCATTGATTCTTTTCGTTTGGCTCGGCTTTTCTTCTTCCCTTGTACCACAGACTTGATGAGGAAGTTTATCCTTCTTGGTCATTTCCCTATTGTGGGCATTTGGAAATTGATGAATTTCTGACAAAACATTTCCTTTTTGTCTTTGCAGAAGAGCCTGGAGTTGACTTTCACCATCAAGAATTTGACAACCCAGTTTATATCCCCGACGGCTAAGTTTGAATCCATTCACAGCAAGAGCGTAAGTTTCAGATTGTTAATGCCTGATTCTTTGGGATACACAGTTTCTTGTTAATGCATGGTTCTTCGGGATACATTGTTTCTTGTTGATGCATGATTCTACAGGATAAACAGTTTCTTGTTGATGCATGATTCTTTGGGTTACATGGTTTCTTGTTAATGCATGGTTTCTTGTTAATGCATGGTTCTTTGTGATACATGGTTTCTTGTTGATGCATGATTCTTCAGGATACACAGTTTCTTGTTGATGCATGATTCTTTGGGTTACACAGTTTCTTTTAATGCATGGTTCTTTGGGATACATGGCTTCTTGTTGATGCATGATTCTTCAGGATACATGGTTTCTTGTTAATGCATGGTTCTTGTTATACATAGTTTCTTGTTGATGCATTATTCTTCGGGTTACACGGTTTCTTGTTAATGCATGGTTCTTCTGAATAACCAGGTTTTGTTGATGGATGATTCTGAGGAGGCAACAGTTCCTTTAGATAGATATCGTAGATAGGTCTTTAAAATTTAATTCCTGTCGGGGGAATTTGCAGGAACCCCGAAGGAAGCTCTACATGGACTAGATGCATGGGTTGCATGTAAGATCCCGAAATCGAATATGCCATGATCTCTCCTTTTAATCGTTTTCAGGTGGTCAGTCTAGATATTTCACCCGGAGGGGAGCTAGGGCTATCAGCTGGGTCGGATGGACTCCTTCAGGTGTGGCAGACGAATGACGGAACAGTCAGGGTTAGTGTCATCACAGATGAACATTTATAAAGAAAAGGGGGGGAAACACATTTATATGACACTGAATATTCATCAGGTCAGTCAGACAGACAGAGTCAAAGAATTATAGTACCTTATCCAGTTTTATTTTGGGTAACTGTATGGAAGGTAGTACAACATTATTTAGTAAGAGAGCTGAGCGGTTTGTAGTGAGTACAGGCTCTCTTTAAAAGGGATCAATCCATTGTAATAAATAAAACCAACGATCCAAACAGTCTTCTGACGATGATCTTATATGTAAAAACCCCACCAGTGACTGGGAAAAGCACTTTACAGCTAAGAATGCTGCTGCTAATACTGACGAAGAAGTCTAAGCTAATAATCCATGAAAACTTCCCCGAGTAGTTTCACTGACAAGATCCTTGGCCTGTTTAACAAACTTCTCAGAATAGGTTACTTTTCCCCAACAACCCTGGAAGTCGGCTAAGACCGTCCTCATTCCAGGGCCTAGTAAGAAATCACTCCCAACTCTTGCAGAATTACCTCCCCATTAGCCTCCTCTCTGGCTACAGCGGGTTAAAATCATTCAAACGTGTCGTTGACTTTGGAAGTAGAAAAGTATCCGGAGACAATGTCACCTGTTTTTTCTTTAATCGCTGTCAGGCAGGATTTAGGCCCAAACAAGAGCGCCGCTAATCAATCGTTAATCGTGATTCGACTGAAGAGGTCCATGCATCGGCCCTCAGAGACGTGGTTATGTTGAAACCTTCCTTTGTATCGTCTAATTCAGGTGTTTTTTTTACAATAATACTGGCACTCCGCGGGGGGTTCTGTGCTTACAAATTTTCGATACAAAATCTAAGCTTTATCTTTCAAAAAAAGTATGCTTTCTAGAAATAGTCAAACTTTTTCGTAAATAAAATTCCAAGATCCGTTCAAGCTCATCTCGTGGGCATGACTTTCGAGAGAAAAATAAAAATATGTCTTTTTCGTTTACCACGGGAATCCCACCGTCCGTCACTCAGGCATGGGCGAAGATTAGCCTCGCCCTATAAGATCATTTTTCTTAACTAGAATTATTCCCCGATACCATTTTTAATTCTACGGAGAGAAGTTTATTGATGAAGAATTTTTTCCTCTGCAAAATGTTGAAATTGAGCTCTTCCACTTAAGAATTCTTTTTTAAAGGTGCGTATTTCTCGAAAAATTGTATTAACCGGGAAAAATCTGCGTTTCTGCAAAAGTGATGGAAACCTTTTCAAACATCAAACTGTGACCGTACAATCTGACAATTAGCTCTATAATTTGCCGTAAAATCCGCTCATCGTCCGTTTTTTCAGAGGAGTTTGGTCGGCCATGCCGGCGAAGTGACTGTCTGCCGATTTTTCCCGTCCGGCGTGGTCGTACTCAGCGGAGGGTCAGATACGCAGCTGAAGGTCTGGTCCGTGCAAGACGGCAGCTGTGCACGGACGCTGAGGGGGCACGAGGGAGGTATCGAAACTCGTTTATACCGGCGTTAAAACCTGGCGCCGGGGGTCTTTATGTCTGATTTTGGGGGGAAAATGTGCCTGTGCACAATCACACGCCCCTCGGACATGGGGTCCAATGGCCTGCCGTAGGGCCCCTTGCCGTTCAGTGCAACTTGCCGTTCAGTGCAACTTGCCGTTCAGTGCAACTTGGTATCGTTGCTGCGTGGCACTGCACGATCAAACCCAGCAATGGCCTTGTGATACACTACTCTCCTGTATGCGATATGTGGTGCTTTAATTCGAGTGCAACGTTAGGCCTGGTACTAATAATTTCAATATCTGTCGATAATCGTTCAGATATTACTTGAACTCTCTCCTTTAACAAGATGGACGTTCCAGTCTGTCGGCCCGAATTTGTTCGATATGCGATCGTTCATGTGTCATATCTACACGTACGCATGATGAATTCCACGACGAATTTGCACATACCCCATTTACCAACAAGCCAAGCCCACCAGCCTATAGCAAGGGAAAAAGACCCAAATAATATTCGTGGTTATTACAACGCGTGTCTCATGATCGTACTGCAGTAGATTAATTGGCCCATGGAGATCTCCGGAATAGTATGTAATACAATGCGCGTCTCAGAAATGTGTTCCTGTGGTACACAAAACAGAAATACAGGAAGGGCCTACAGAAGTCTGTTCGTTTTTGTCTCGCCCCTTAATTGCCTCGATTAAAAGCGGATCTGTGGAGTGATTTGAATGACCCAGGTATCTCTTGCCGTAGAGAGGAAATGCGAAGAACCGTCTTTCTCCCCTTTCTTCGCCTTTTGCGAGTGTTCTTTTATGGGGCACATACAAATAAAAAAAGGACACGACACATTTCCATGGTGTATCCCACACCCAACCCCACGTATGAGGAGCATCAATGCAGGTTCGACGTGTGATGGTTTATAATTTATGCCACCATAGGAGTAGGAGTACTGTCATAATAGCTTTGTTTTCCTTTCCATTGTTTAAAATTTTTTTCTCGCTTTGCATATTGATCCATCGATATACATTCTTTTCACCCTCTCAAGGAATTCTTGGAGTTGAAATTGTCGATAGAGGGCGCAACATAGTATCCTGTTCCCGAGATGGCAGTGCCAAGCTTTGGGATTGCGGCCAGGGGAAGTGCCTGGATGTGGTGTACAAGGGATACGGTTCCCCTGTGAATGGTTGTTCTGTTGGTGTCCCCGATAACTCTGTTTCCTTGGGGCCCACGGTGAACCCAGCCGGTAAGTCGCTGTTTGTCATGACCGTGCATGCACTTGCAAGCCGCCAGGTAATCAACTGTAGATACTGTGTTGTACGGCAGGGGCAAGCGTCGTAAGGTTTTCAGAATAATGTATATATATATATATATCTGTAACTCTGGACATCCGTAGAATACAACAATGTGTGACATTGCAGGCCTAGCTTGTGGGGGAATGCGTTGTCTCTTAGTCAGTATTGTGGAAAATAATAATAACTTTGGTACCCTAGTTAGGTCAAATTTTATGCTGATGTGTGACAATGGTAGATGTCGTCGCGTAGGTACTGAAGACTAAACCAATATCCGTTTCATTTAGTAGCGTACGTATTATCAACCCTGTTTGTCTGTGAAGAACTGGACTTGATTTATCATATACAGAGCACTTTTGTTTACTGCAAGTCACGAATTAATGCAAGCTCAGTATGTGTTACTTTCCAATCGTAATTGATCTCCGTTTTGCATCTTTTGATCCCGCCTCAGGTGAAAGAGAAGTTGGAACAGAGGGGAAGCTGCTCCTGCTAGCCGTGGAGGACGGGAGTTTGCGAGGCGTGGGCCTACATAGCCGTAAAGAGGTACGTAACGTCTCGCCTCCGGTGGAACGTAGAGAAGCATATCTCTGCCCTCGTATCTTTTTCATTCTCATGCTGAATATTCAGGAACCAATGCAGTTAACTGGGCGTGTGTGTCGTCCACCTGTGTGTGTGTGTGCATGGCTGTTATCCTTTGCTTGTACACACGTCGCTGTATTGAATCAAGAAGGGCATGTCGGGTGCTTGGCATATCCGTGGCCCCATAATGAGAAGATGTCCAGCTGTTCCCCCCGGCAATAGTTTGTCAAGCGTCCATCGTCGTTTGCTTTGATACAGTTTTGCATATACTTTGCATATACTGTTTTCTCGTTTACCATGCAGTGCCCAGAAACTGAGGTAATATCCTGACTGATGGAGTTTAGAACCCCCAAAAATGGTACTTTTTGCTGTTTTAAGGTGTAATTCTTGATTTTGAGATTTAACAACAGACAGAATTACCCTGTACCATTATTGTCAGGCTTAAAGGTAATCTGAAGAGGATTACTGGTTTGTATATTACCTTTAATCCGATCTGATACTAGCTCAGTCCCAGTACATGAAAGGTAACATTATTATTAAACTGTTATTTCAGGTAAAATTATACATACCTATTCAGTATAGCTAGACTTTTCAGTGGTGGGGGGGGGTAGGAGGCAGATTACTTGAAAAATTTGAATTGTCCTCTTTCTCCAAAAGTTCACAACATCCATTCATGGGGTGAGTGGGAATCACAAATTTACGAATATTTTACTCTGGAATTTTCTGAGATTTCTGCCCGAGAGAATTCCTCCCCCCCCCTCATTCTCCCAGTAGCTATGCCACTGGTTACCTGTCTCCTGCCGATTCACAAAAGATATTGCTGAACATCCTTTACTACAATTTACCTCATGAAAGTATTTTCTGGTTTCTAAGAGACACCACCGAAGAAAGAACATGCCCCGATCCTACTTCGATTGGACTGTTAACATTTGCTAGATCATTGGTCGTGTGTATGTAGTGCCACGTAATGTGTAGCTCGTGGCTCTATATTGGACGTTTTATAATCCGTCAAGAATCTTTGAGACTCGCTTAGTCCAGCGCTGAATCCATGTTCAGAATAACCTTTTTATTTATTTTATTTTTGTGTATTATATGTCTCGCAGGTTTTTAAAATTCACGGATCGTCCGCGTTCAACTGCTGTAAATTCCTGTCGTCGCATAAGGTGGCAGGAGGCAACCAGGACGGCAGCATTCACGTCGTGGACGTAAGGAATCCGAGGTGAGGGGGTTCGTTTGTGGGCCGTAACTGTG
>JAODAG010095321.1:0-10862 GCA_027574785.1 Orphnurgus asper
ATAATAATAATAATAATAATAACAACAATAATAATAACAATAATAATAATAATAATTCCCCCTCTCTTCGCCCGTTTTAGGATTGCCTGGTGTAAATCGTTTCCATCCGTGCAGTAAAGCCCGGGTCCCAGGATACCGATGACGACGATCCATCGCGATATCGAGTACAGTACCCAAGTGGTCCCCACGATAGCAAAGACAGTAACCTGTACAGTTAAACCTCGCGATCGATCCTATCGGTGGATCGTTGCGCGGTTCTCCGTGTGAACAGCATGTAAATGCACGTACAATTATATAAACGACACTTACGTTTCCAATTCGTTGTCCTTCTTTGCGAGCAATGGCTGTGAGAATAAGGACAAAAACCTACGTGAGAAACCATGCGGAGACTGCAGAACGGAACTCCGAGCAGCTGGAATACTACTACTACTACTACGCAAAGAACTATTAGGTCAGCTGATCACATCATCACTATACGAACATAGGAAAACATAGAAACAAAGTCACTGCCTCAAATACATTTCAAACATGTTAGTCTGTGTAGATATAGTCCTTTCAACATCACGGACTTGTCAAGAAACGTGGCTGCAATAACAAGCCAAAACATAAAATTAGGCCATCTACTCTACTTGCCCTTTAAATCAATATAGTTAAAACATTAAAAAAAAAACTCATGCATCAAGTATACACGTAATCAGGGGAAGCAGGGGTGTTCGTTTAAAAGGATTAACGATATACCTTACTTTAAAAAAAATAAGAATGACATCACCTTTGGATTTACATTAAGGAGCAATCCACCCTTATACCGACAAGCAACAAAAGGTTATTATCTCAAGAAAATAATAGGCAACCACAAAATCGATGTTTCCCAGTCAACGACCCATCCTAAACACAACGCAGCACCACGAACCCGTAAAACGACCAGTGCTCGAATTACTAATCGACGTCCACCTGTCTAGATCTACCAGTTATTATCATCGAAGAGGAAAGAACAAAAACCACCAGTTTGAGAGAGAGAATTATGGACGGTAAACTTAACCTACTAGCACAATTAGAAATGGTTGGTGATCATCGATATATGTCGGTCGGTCGGTTTTGCAGGTTTCACTCGGGAAATTTTCAACATCGAACGCAGTCTCAAAGATATATATTGCAATATTCTCAATCAGACAGATCAACTAACTTTACTGATTCAATTAGAACCATGATCAATAAAACCAAAGACGCATGCAGTTTCTTCCAATTTTCCGTTTTAACTTACCAGTAATAAATAAAAATATTTTAACAACTGGTTAACAGAATGTATCTGGTCTGCAGTTATACCACCTATAAGAAAGGAAGAAAGAAATCATATGTCACGAAACTTCAATAACTTTCACTCTTTTAATATGTCTTTTTTAAATTTTGTTCACACATCCAAATCTTTTCGCAGACCATCTCGTTCCGAGTAGCCAGCCGACGCAAGTTCATTCTTTCTTTGATTTCCAAAATATCCAGCGCGTTATCGTTCTCATCGTTGGAAGCACAGGACCCTTTTGTCCATGTTTAGTTGAACTCGGTGATGCAGGAAACCCTTATTACTACTCTCTCGTCAGGTTATCGCTGCAGTTTGACTCAAGCGACCCTCAGGCATGGAATGGGAGAGGGGGAAACTTCAATCCCCCTTTCCTAGCAGATTAGACTATAAAACTTGAAAAGGCTTCTTCCGTCAGTTAAAATGGCACCGCTTTCCCGTATTTAGCCGAAAATTTCTACGAATATTTGAGATTGGCTGAAGTGGCACCCGACGGCCCCTGGACCCAAAGACCTGAGGCTCCCTCGTCTCGATGCCGTCCCTGAGACAACACACCCTGCTGATACCGTTCCAATCACTGTATCACTGTATGCGAGGTTGCTACGCATATCCCTGTAACATTCTTCAAACACCTCATCGAGGTACCCGTTACTTAAGACCAAATAAGAAAGACTTATAAACACGCAACTTAACGTTTAGAGGATGTCTCGCTTCTCTTGCAAATAAATTACTAGAAAGCCAGACGGAGCAGTGCATCCCCCAAGTAGACTAAACGTGAACTATAGCTGCCGACAGAGTCCAATGCTGATCACCAAATTCTGGCATCGATTCCGTGGTTTCCCCAGGACTCCCTCTCCTGGTGTCGTGCGGCGCATCCGCGAATGGAACTATACATCCGGGAAGCTCGAAGCAAATTTCAGTATAAACTCGGTGTACAAGTGCAGTAAGCTCTTTAACGACTCTTACGATAAGATCAAGAGACGTCGGAGACGATCTACAGAAATACCAAGGGGGACCTATACGTTGAGACTATTTTTTTTTTTAAATAGAGGGACGTCTGTGAAAGACTCACCAGATGCCGGTGCTTCCACATCTTCTCCTCCATCTTGCAGCTGGTCCTGCCTGCTGCTGCTGCTGTCGCCTCTCGTCTGATTCTCATCCACGGGGACGTTAAATTGCACTTTATTTGATACCTACCGGTGAAACGAGATGAAAGGATAGTACTTTAAAATTTCGAAACAATTTGTCTTTTTCGGGTCTTCCCGAAATCATTACTACTTCCCAAACTTGCTTGAAGAACGCTGTCATTCCTTCCTCTGTTTTCACTGCTTGTTCGATTGAAGTGATAGTTACACACAAACCACATTGTTGTAGAGCGCCCTCCCCCATACTCACGCTAGTACTGAATGTATTCGCCCTCATCCTAGAGTCCGCGCTACCCCTCCTGCTGCCGCCGCTAGACCCCGTCGAGTCGGTGCTCCTCTCGCTCCCGTGCCTCTGAGGTTTGGCGTGCCTCTGAGGTTGGGGGCTCCTCTGGGGGCTGTCTGGAGACATGGGGCTCAGTACGTCGTCCTCCTCTTCCCTCAAGAGATCCGAGTCGTCTGGGAGGAGGGGGCAGGGGATCCCTTGAGCGATCTCGTCATCGTTACTGAGGTTGGGAAAGCTGCTGCTCCTGGACGAGGACTCGGCTAGGACGAGGTTCGACAGGGACCTCATCTTAGGGGCTGCGAATGCAAGAGAAGAATTATCTCTTGAAACTACAAAAACATGAAACTGTAATACGTTCACCGTAACTTGTAACATCGGTTATAATCCAATATTCAGCATCTCCCACGTAAGATGGAATTTGTGGGAATAAGTTTGTTTAAAGCAGCTTCCTAGTGGCTTGGTATGGTTCCAACATGTACTGCAGGGAAGATCTGTCTTTTGTTTTTAATATGCATCATCATTCTGTCATGTGGCTTAGTCTCTTGTTGATGAAATCATCTCCCTCATTCTCACTTTTAAATCAAACAATGCAAGACGTAACTTCTCACGTTTAACAAGGTTTATTCTGAAACCAAAGACTAAACTATGTGTTTGATATTGAACTTATAAGCTGCTTTAAGACAAATGTCATCAACTGGTTCCATGATATTTATACTATGATAATCTAGACTACTTTGGATACTAAACTGGTACCTTGCATTTGATATGACCTTCAAACTCTTACAAAGCTGCTTTAATTAAGACAAATGTCATCAACTGATTTTCATAACGTCAATAATCTAGATTACTTTGATACTCATAAACTGACATGTTGCATTTGATGATGACCTTCAAACTCTCATAAAACTGCTCTAAGACAATTAACTCCCATCAATTTCAACGCAATCGCCGTCGTCGTCCGCAGGACAAACTGTTGACCTACCAAACGCGCAGGGGTGATCGACACTGCAAGCGGAGACAACAACAGAGACACCCCCAACGACTTACCTTGCACCGAGTTATCGAAACCGTTGAATGTTTCGGCTCGCTTGGGGAGGGATTCTTCCCCGAGACTGCCCGCACTCCTGCAGGCCGCAAGAAGATTCGGGTTAGCGACGTACGCTAAGGACTGCAATGAGGATGCTGCCGACAAAAAAGACAAAAAAAGTAAAGCGTTGGTCGACTATTTATTAAATACTATCCTAGACATCAACACCTCTCTTTGTGTCCTCTTAAAAATTTTCAAAATCGGTTGTAAATAGGTGTAATTGGTTCCACTAGGATGTCATGATCATAGAAAAACACATACAATTCAGTAAAAAAAAAAAAAAAAATGTTGTAATTGTGTGGTGTCTGGTGCATCCAACGGAAGGTACATATTGCCTTTCAAGGATTTCCAGACTTTATCCAATCTTTGCCCTCCCACCCCCACCCCTCTCTTCTGCAAAAGAGGGAGATGATTCTAGACTGGCAGTGCCGATGTCTACTCTACTTCTTTGTTTGCAGCTCAATGAATATTACTTTGTTAAACGTATCTGCGTGGAGCGTCAACGTACCTTCCCTGATAGCTGCCTGGAGTACGTCTTTGGCTTCGTCTATATTAATATCTGGATCGGATGGTCGGGCCTGAAAACAGAGAATGTCTTAAATATAACTCTACCAGTAGACCACTTGCCCAAGGTCAATGATTCAATCACTTCTAGCAACAACAATCAATTCTAGAAACAGAGAGAGAGTTTCAAGTCCTGTTGAAACTATTGACAAGAACTTGGAATAACCTTTAACTTGCTATTTGCTTATCAGCATACCGATTAAACCCTTCTACTTGAGTGACAGGTCACAGGTCGAGGACTCACCTGACCAGAGATATCCTCCCTGCTGGCGTTGAGTTCGTGGAGTTCTTTTATCAGTTTGAACCTGGTGGCTGTGATGCTTTCCAGCATGAGATCTGTCTCTTTCATTTCCTCTGAAGATGAGCAAACGGGAACACACTTTCGATAAGCCCTGCCAACTCATTAATATTCATCGTGAGCATGCAACAACTGCTCACTATGGTTAACATAAGAATCCAGCATGGTAACCATCCAATACACTGCATTCTTGCATTTTCATGTATACAGGCTGCATACACTCATTAATAGTAATGAGATGACATTTTATAGTTATATGACAATAGTAGTAACTAACTAAAATTTACTAACATCATCACACCAAGCCTGAAAGCTAATTGCACATGCTAATATGAACATTGTCATGAACCCGCTCATGAATATTCAAATACATGCAACAACAACAGTGAGGCATTTTGTTGTTGGGAATTCATGTTTACAAATCTATCTCAACATGAATATGAATTAGCCTCCAACCCACACACAATTCTGCTAACTCTCTGAAAATTTCTCTTGACTGGCAAAAAGTTTCAGCACCAATAATTTCACAATCATACATTACCTATAAATCACCTAGCTTGACAGTTTCACTTTATTCATGCTTTTATCCTGCCAGGCTAGTATTGCTAATTAGCTTATTGCAAAGATTCTTTTAATTTCAACCTGACTTTCTTGCCTTCCTTTGATGAAAAAAAGATATGGCATCTAACTCCCTACATAAAATTGTCAGGTTAGGCCCTGTTGCCTACCATTACACAAGCCCTATATTAATACTTCAACATTGTTAAAGAATCCTTCGACCAGACCTTCACATAGCAGACTACATAACCAGACGAAGGGGCCGAGGGGTATTCGTGAAACCCATCGATGTATAAAACCCATTTACCCATAATTTTGCCCGTTTTCGTCAACTTCTCTTCGGCCAGCCTCCTCTCCTCTTCGGCTGTCTCTTCCTTGATCGGGCAGGTGATCACCGCCTGTTCGATGGCCTTGGTCCAGTCTTTTCTGTCCTGCGTTGACTTACATGCAATCTCGTACATCTCCGGGCCTTTCTTGTACCGGGTGATTATGTAGATGCTCTTGTTGTCGATGGCGACATCTCGTACCATCAAGTTCTCTAAGCTAATTACTGGAGGCTGTAACCCGAAAAAAAAGAAAAGCAAACTTTATATTATTCTTCATCGACCTTTGACTTATCGACGAAGATCACACACTCTTTTCTGAAAGTCTGGGCTTGTTCTTTCGCCTCATGTCTACACTTCGAGACAGGTGCCGTAATATCAATTTTTTTCGTAAAACGTACCACCGTCGATTACAAACCCGATAATATCAAACGCACAGGCAATTGACGTACCAGGACGTCCATAGATCTCTATGTTTGTCTCAAAGTAACTGAACGTCGTATAAATTCGAGGCCGTACTGTCCTTGATTAACACGCATCAGGATTTTGTGTTCTGGAAGATGAAATCACTGCTCACAAAGACCACTGGCATGTGCATTCCATGAAATTGAAAGCAATCTTTTATTCCAAGGCGACCTTTGACACCAAGGATACGACCATTGAAACCGAGTCGATCAAAATCCCCCACGCTAATTGCTTCAAGACAGTTGTGACCTCACCCTGAAAAGGATTCATCTGGGCCCAAGAAATGCTAAAGTTTGTTTTGTCAAACCCTGTGTACATGGACGGTCAGACCAGCTTCCAGGCCACAAGAAGCTGCGCTGATCAACCATCACCCTGGGGTAAATAAACGTACCTTACTATCCTGCGAGGCAAATGTGTATTTCTGATTGTTTTCACTGAACAACATCAGTAGGTCGGACACCAGGACTGCGTGTACCTCCGTCAGTCTACCCCGTGCGGACTTCCAGTAGACCTCGCCCTCTTTGACGAGTTTGCGGTTGATGGAAAGAAGGTCGGATTTCTGAGGGAATAAAAAAATAATAAGACACGTCAATCGTTTTGTCGTAAACTGATGACTGGGCATGCTTTGTCGCCAGTACATTCATAGTGATTTAGGTACCATAGCCCCCCCCCCTTCACCGCGACATCACACGGAAACGTATCTAAGATATTTGCGTGGCTACATTGAGATCTAAGGTCCTGTATTATTACATTACTAATCCCAGTCGGGTTAGCAGGGTCAAGTTATATATATATATTTTTTTGGGGGGGAACTGGTCCGTCATGCTTCAACTTTTGTCACTATATCGTTGAAAGAGTCCACTCCAGATTACTCTAATTTGATATAACTTTTGTAGCGAACTTGGCATTATTTCCCATTTCTGCCAAAAACAAAAAGAGAGAAGAGATTTATTCTCAATTGGAACCCTTCTTTTTTTTAAATCCTGGATCCACCACTAGATTGACTAACCCTATACAAATGATCCTATACCATGAACGGCGAACAGACTGGCCTATGCGTCCCACTCATCCAAATCTCACGTCCGCCATGGCACGTTTACCCATCGGAGCGGCAGACAGTCCTGTTACGCAGCGCAGTGTGGAGCTCCACGTGAACCAGCCAAGACGCATCCCGCCACGGCTCTTGCCAGGTCGCTCGGATGAAACGTCAACCGCACATACGACATAAGACTGCAGATTCCTTTCCTTGACAACGGCGGCCCCCAATTTACACTCACTTTGAACTTCTTGCCGTTTTTCATGGGCGCCGTCGACCGGGCGTCGACCTTGTTGTATATCTCGAGCAGCCTCTGCCATCTCTCGTGTTCCTGGACTTGATAATCGACCTCGTTGCAGATACCCTGGGGAAAGGTCAATCGGAGATGCCCCATTACAGGAAGGTCGTTTTGTCACAGTTACCTCCACGCGTAGTCGCAAGATCTACTGCGCAGCGCAGCGACAATCTTTGAGCACGTAAGCAAAATTTGTTATCATGGAACAGACACACGATGTGATGTGTGTTTCAAGGAAATGTCTTGATGTGAAAGTATCAAAAATTGCAATAACTGTATTTAGAATTTTAGTCCAAAAATATGATACATGACAAATGATGCGATCCAAGAACGTTCTTCTAATGGACGAGAGAAATTAAGAAATTACTGGTATTTGCAGAAATGTTGGCATTTGAAGAAAGAATAATGAAGGTTTCTTACCTTGATCAACCCCAGGGCTTTCTCAAGGTTGGTAAAGTCATGTTTCATCTTGTCAGCCTTCAGCGCTGGAATAAGACGAACAAAAAAGAAAAGAAAAGAGAGATACCGTCACTTCTGCGAAGATTGATCTTTGATGCCTTACGACACAGCTTCTGAGAATAAACGATCCTCCTTTGCACACCTCATTCAATTCTTACGAAATACGGAATAAATGTGTCGGGCGGTCGTGAACGGAAAAAAACGCAGACTTTTCCTACGTCTTGCACATTACGCATGATGGTAATTAGCGTTTCCAGGGGCGCTGACTGTCAAGCGTCGTCATCTTGGGAGGGGGGGTGCTGTACGCCGACTCCATCCATGTTTTCAGCTTGCGACTCCACCGCCTCTCATACCCACATCATATTACCTTTAGCCTTACTTAAAAGATTTCTTAATTTTGTTTTTTTTATCGATCTTTATGCTAACGAGCAACAACGGCAACGAATCTTGCGACAACGCAAAAAGGACCGTGCAATGCGATGTGGCATACCTTTTGTAGGCTTCATTATAGCTTCTATGAGGAGCTGGTATTTGGTCAGTCGATGACTGACTGCCAAGATGCACTCGGGGATGGACCACCGTCGACAGAGGGAATTGGTACTGCATTTCTGCGGGGGGGGGAAAAAAACAAAACAAAAAGTGTGGACGGCTTAAAAAAATCATTATCGACTTTTGGTCAATAGTCATTATATTAATACTAAGTTCACTGCACTTATTGCTGGCTTTAAGGTTTAACCAATCCCTGCTTGGCAGTTCAAAATTACAACAAATATACCCACCTTAATAAATTGTTGAAACTTGCGATCATTCTTTTGCAAGTCTTTGTAGACGCTAACAGCTTCTTTCTGTCGACTACAGAGATGCCCGTAGGCGTTCTTCATCCTCTCCCCATTGTCATCTTCAAACTGTTGAGATGGAGTAAGTAAACTTTCATTGACACGAAGCTTTACAGTGCATGCTTTCGCTGTATGTAAATTTGTTTGACATTAAACAAATATTAATAATAATGGTCTTATTCACCTCTTAAGCAGATATTACTTTGCTCAAACAACATTGAAACAAAGACATCATTGTGATTACATTCTGTGCAAATTAATAGTCTCATAAATCTATAATCATAGGGATTATGTACTATGCACATGAACAGTGGTGTTATCATAAGGCTCTAATCATTGTGCATATATATTTACCATGCATACAAATCATTTCAAAACACACTACTCATTTTGATTATGTACTACGCACAAGAATAGCAGCATATAGCTCTATTCATGATTACATACTATGCATGTACATAATCTCATATAAGCTCTAATCATTGTGATAACATACCATGCACGTAAATCATCACGCAAAAGCCTTAATCATTTGTGATTATGAACTATGTACATATATAGTCTCGTAAAGTTCTAATCATTGCTGATACGTTGATGTTGCATCTCCAGATTAAAAAAAAAAACATGCGTGATTTGGGGTGGAAACATTTCTTGACGAATTCCAACAAACATCAAGGAACAAACCGACCACCAATTTGTTCGATTAATCTTTCTCAACTAGATTCAGTCCGTCGAGAGATATGTATGTACTTTCAAGGTCTCACACCGGGGGAACCCCACCTTAGCCGCTGCGGGTAACAAATAAACGGCAGACGGCTTTGGGGACGGGTCCTTATAATCGCCGTTGTTCCTTGATGTATATGGGTCGTATACAGAGAAGAAAAGGCTATACTTCCTTCTCCTCGACGTCTCTGGGTCACACACGGAGGAGAAGGCCAACCCCGCGTCATTCTCACCTGCTTGCAGAGCACGTCCCCGATCCGATTCACCGCTAGCGATTCGGCCTGCCTCGCTTTGAGGGACTCGTAGAAGGTGGAGGATATTTCGACCAGATCGTCTAACATGGGGAACACTTTGCTGACTATGCTCTTCTCCATGCTTAGTTCACGGGTCATACCATATCTGAATATCTAGGACAGAGGCAGACCACAGACCTATTAGCGACCCGTCAAATTCTCACTTCCGTTTAGCCGATGCAAATTGCAAGACATGGAATGTTAAGGGTTACATTTTTAATGCTGTTCCTCGGAAACATGCAGCAGTGTTTCATTTAATTACAAGATAATTACAAGTTTATTGATACTATTATATTATATACTTCCTACTATCATATCTTCAATCATAATCAGGTTCAATCATAATCAGGTTCAATCATAATCAGGTTTTGGTAATCTCTGTATAATTTATGTATGATGTATATATATATATGCTACATGGAAGAAATCAACACGAAACGAAATTGGGTCACCAATCTCTTCTTAACACTGATAATTCAATTTTCAGAACATTTTGGTAACAGGTCCTGATTAGTATAATGGCCAGACTGGTTACCCGACAACCACATTCTACCTGTCCCCCACCCCCCTCCCCTTATCTGGATGAACTGCAGGCAGCGAAGATTACTTAATATGAATAAGTGGTCAACCACAAAATGCCCAAAGAGTGAATTATTGCAGTTTGGAAACCAAAGACATACATACAAGCTAGAAGATACGTCCCCATTAGTTTTAAGGGTACTCATTGACTAAAACAATGGTTAAATGAATATTCATAGCACTTGGGACCTCTTGAACCGCTTCATGGCGAAGGGAATTCGACCTAAACTACCCTACACGTGCATGCCAAACCTGTCCCAGGCAATGCTTCCTTAAATACCAGCATTTTGGTTCATTGATAGGTATATAAAGTGAATCGAATCCCAGAAATACATTAATAACATTCGTCTGCTTTCTCATCACCAATTGTTTGTTCTACAAGATTTGTATGCCTCCCACCCCTCCCATTTAATAGTCAAAACTTACCTTTTGCATAACTTTTAATGTTCTGAGGTGGTGTTTTTCTGTCATGATGAACTCTGTCAAGACAAGTGCAAGAATGTTTGTTATTCTCCTCTCGATAAACAAGAAAATTCTCAGTACAACTTATAAACAACAAGATACAAATACATCCAAACACATACACAATAAGACACAGGTACAACAAGACGCAAACACATATAT
>JAODAG010095431.1:0-15844 GCA_027574785.1 Orphnurgus asper
TATATATACCCAATAATAATAGGAAATAGTAAACCAGATAATTACTGTACAAATAATAATGTAGTAATAATATTAATAAAACATGTACTCATCACCCGTTTGCCATAAATTCTTATTAACAACAATATATGGTTATATAGTGCTCGGTGAATGTTTGTTAAAAGCATGTTGTTACAACATTTAAACGAGATTTCAAAAGAAACTCAATGTTCCGAATACATTTTGAATTGCTAAGAAAGTCGCTGATGCAAAATTTATATTAGCCCAAAGTCAAGATGTCATCCGATTGTTACGATAAGTTTTAATAAAGCTTAGCTTTATGAATGCCTTCGCATCTTAAATGTCATGCATGTCACAGTTGTATGTTTTTTATATCACATGGTATGTAAACATATATTTTCTATTAAAGGAAACATCACTATTCTGCTAAATTATGGAAGTTACCAACAGCCATTGACTTCTACGTAGCATAATATACTCATCTTTTGACACCGTCGATTGTTACATATGTCAATATAGCGATATCGTTACTTCTTTGTAGTTATTGTTACATTAGTGTTGTTGTTATGTTAGTGACATGATAACATTAGTGCTATTGTTTCATTAGTGCTACTGTGTCATCACCTGTGAAATGTGTAGTCTTCTGTTTTGACGATTTGTAGTACAGCACTAAGCCTACTACTGCAATAACTATACACAAGATAATCAGAGGTATGACTACAGAAATACTAACAATCACTACCGGTACAGAAATGGTTGTATTCGTCTGATCGGGTACTGGTAGTTTCGTGATGTATGCATATCCAATCACGCTTCTCGGTCCAAAGGTAGCATTACAAGAAACCGAAAGCTGTGACGGTGTAGTAGCATGTTGAAAATTGATGTTCAAAATTGTTAGTTGGGTTCCTGTGGATGTTTCTCTTAAGGTGACGTTTCCGAAAGAAGCACTGTCATTCGATATTTCCCATTGGTATGACGTCAGATTGTTCAAGTTACTTCGACATGTAAAGTCTGCATCACCTCCATTATGTATATGTAGGCTGGCCGGAGTTAAAACGATCGACAGTTCATCGTACACGTTAATGGCAGGCAGGCCTGTACAGTAATCGTCTACCTCCCCTAAGTATTTACAAGATATTTTGGTTCCATTGAAGGAACTATTAACGGGAGTTATCTTGAATAGAAAAATACCAGTCTCCGCAACCTCTTTGGATTCTGCGTCTACGTGAAATTCACGTTCCCCTTTAACGAATGATAGATTAAAAGCATCATGGGGACAACTGAGTAGAATTGTTTCTCCAGTGAAATAAACACCACCCGAATCGCTATCTAGCACACATGTGCCATGGGGCTCGGAACTCGATAGACCAATGACTACCAACTCTGAAGAGAGCTTCATGTCTACCTCTCTGTAGCACAGACACCACCAAGTAAAAACGTGAGCTTGGTACGAACAGTGAAAATCTGATGAATCCCCTTGTGATAAATTCTTAATAGTCAACTGATACTCTTTATCAGACACGGTTAACGAATATTTGTCGGTCACCATGATTGCGAGTTTCCCATATTGAGCCAACGCGACCAAATTATCACCGACACGTTTTTGGATACGCATATTTCTGGCACTGATATGGGGCGGAATTTTGCAGGTCAGTTTCGTATCACTTCCTTCTTTAACGAAGAAAACATTGCGATCGTGTTCAATATTAGGCTCAAAGGAGAACAAAGCGGATCCGTCTACAGTAACTGAGCAACGGTGCATCACGAGCAGGGTGATGAAAAGATAGTGTCCCATGTTGTAACATGGCTTGCTGCGTCACACGATAAATTCAATTGTCTGTCCTTGAAGCAAATTTCATAATTACTTGGGCACCAAAGTTTTCAGGAAACATGTGGAAGTAGGTGAAACATTTGCTCAGACGATTAAATGTTCTTTAGAAAAACAAAAAATCAAACTCTTCTTTGAAACTTTGAAATCTATAAATCATGACAATCTATAAAACAATGGTCCTTCCATGTAAATCGACGAAGCGTCTTCCTTACAACGGACATGAGATGAACAATATCTGGTTGGTCTATCCTATAACACAATGGTCTTTCGATGTAAGTCGACCAAGCGCCTTCCTTACAACGAACATGAGGTGAACAATATCTGGTTGGTCTATCCTATGAAACAATGGTTTTTCGATGTAAGTCGACCAAGCGCCTTCCTTACAACGGACATGAGGTGAACGATATCTGGTTGGTCTATCCTATAACAATGGTCTTTCGATGTAAGTCGACCAAGCGTCTTCCTTACAACGGACATGAGGTGAACAATACCTGGTTGGTCTATCCTAATCGTTGTACGTATACGGTCATGAGCCGTCGGCTGAAGTGTTATTCAAAGTACAAGAACGGCTAAGAAAGAAACCATTATTTTTAAATGTTGAGTAAAGAGTAGCCTGTATGTGCTTTGTCATCCACTACAGAATACGAACTAAACAGGTTTTATCACACTACACATCAACCACGAATTTATTGCTTAGTCAAGTCCAAAGGACACATTTTTTCAAGGAAGCTAAGGTAACAGTACTAAGTGTTTAATAACGTCAAGATTCCCATGATAACTCTGTTGTGTATTGAATCCGTCCATGGACAAGTTCAATGTAATGTTTTAATACTTTTCACCGTTTATGACGGACGCTAAAGGTCGATAGTCGATAGATGAGAGTGGTAAACACAATAAAGGATATTTACCCAAGCCGTCTGCTAAATGCTCAGTACCAAACCTACGCAACACGCCGTTCCCGGCGTATGCGTAATGGTGCATTCAACGTTTCGGTAAAGTGTCATACCGGCACGGACTTAGTTAGTGTGGTAGGTTTTGCTAAAATCATGCATGTGTAGTATCTTGGTTGTCGTGGATAATGGATCAGTCAAGCGCTTAATTAAACACGTGGCAGTCCTACACTCGCCCAGGGATTTCAATATCTACAGTTCCATCGAAGTAGTACTGGCCCAGGCAAATAGATCAGTTAACCGTGATGGTGCCGAGGCGGCATACAAAATAAGGCAGGCCTCGCTTGGCTACTCATGGCGAAGGTTGATCAGAAAACAAATCAAATGTCGAATACTAGGAAACTAGATCCACAGTTTTGGCAGCCACAGTTAACGTAGTATTCTTGGCTATGTCGATGACTGCATTGTACCCCTGATCAGTATCGATCATCGATAACAATTTGTTATTGTAGCATCAACCCACACACCACCAGCAAGCCCTACTTTCAACCTGCCACGCCGAATCTCTCTGATAATATAATAAGTCACTTGGTATGAATGCCTATGCGCTTGCCTACCGTACAGTATGGATATATTATAATTATTTGTAAGTAACCACACATACATCGCCTGGCCCTCGATCCGACGATGCAAAAATATGCTTAGTGCATCTAGTACAAATGTAGGCTCTTTACATACACAGATACATATATCCGATGATATGTCTGTTTCCTTAACATTTAAGTATAAGTGGGGAGCAAAAAAGAAAATTACTGCAAAAGAGAGTGTCGGTGTGACAAGTTGAAGTTGTGGAGTGTGGGTCGATGCTATCATAACACAACACATTTAGTGCATCGGACGAAATCTGCATGATGCCGCATTGCTTCCAGTAAAATATTATAGGGTCACTGCAGCAAAGTTCATCGAAGGACGAATTGACCAACCAATTAGGATATAACAAAACTCAAAATATAGGATGTTGTGGTCCATGGCCGGCGCACACAAGTCATCATGTTCATGGCAGATGGCAACTTTCTCCTGGAAGTTTAGACCCCATACACCATAGATTCTCACTAGAATGTCACCCGCCGTTCTTCTGAAACTTGCCTCCCTTGCCTTTTAGAAGGTGCCGCCATGGTTCCTGAAAATGATAAAGATAAAATATGTTATATGAAACGCTGGTAAATACTTCATCGTCATCCTCATCGTCTGGATCCTCACTTGTATATGTAATCTGAAACATTCACAACACATTTGCTTCACACTTCGTCAATCTCGTCCAACAGCCACGGATGTTTGACAGGTATGTCTGTCTGTCTGTAAAAAGCATTATATCTCCGCTCCGCTGATCCCCCCTATTTGTATTTTACAGGAAACGACTAAACATTCATAACTTTACAAAGTATATAGAACACTCGAGGCCTTCCACAGAACCAATGAACCAACAAAGTTGCCCTCTTATTCCGTGTTGGGTTTATTCTCTTTCCCACCAAGTGTTCTGGATTTTTCCAGAGACCGCTAGACGTTTTTATTGATGATAACTGCCTTTGAAGTTATCGAGCAAAAAAAGGTTCTCGATCTTCTGGAGCCAAACCAATGGCCCCGTGTACAGCTGTTTCCATCATTCACCGCAGTCAAGCAAGGACACAATTCAGCTGCTTAGCATTCCTAGTCTTTCGAAATGCTTCAGAATGCCACCCTCATTTTCAGCACCTAATACATTACATTAAACGTAATTCTTTTATTGATGTAAGCAGTGCAAGCCTCTGGTCAAGTTTGATTTGATACTCCATCCAGGGGTAATTATCTTGTCAGAAGGAGTCTTGTTCTTTCTTTTTCAAAGTTACCATCTGTTTCTTTTCCAACCATCTTTCATGGTCGCTATTCTGTCCACATTTTCTTTTGATGATCCTAGCAAGATCGAGATTTTCAGACAGCCCTGGTTCTTCAAGAGAAGCTGTCCATTCTGGATGTTTTGTCGGATTCTAAGGCTACTGTCGATGCTTTTGGTGTTTCACGTATGAGTCGGTCCAGCATTCCAAAATCTCGCTCCACTAATGGTGTTCAGTGGTTGAGACGTTTGTGTGTCGCTCTGACCAGTGAGTTGTTATTTAAATAACAACTCCCTGCTCTGACAAGGTCATCAGTCGTATTTCAATACCTGTCATCCTTTAGCGTGATCGGACAGCGTAACATTTCCAGGAGCTGCATGGCCATCCCATCTCGCTGTCTTTCGTCATATTCTAATACACGAGGTCTTTCTTCGCAGGCTTATCATGGAATAGCTTGTCTGTGTCCTTTTAGTAAAGGTATGTGGGGTCGTCACTCCATTTGTCAGTCTTTCTTCACAGGCTTGTCATGGAATAGCATGTCTGTGCTCTTTCAGTAAAGGTCTGTGGGGTCAAGACAAGTCTGGAGTGTAACTATTGTTCATATGCAGAATGTGAGTCTCCTACTCTAAGGTTCTCCAGAGTGGGTCTGGTGATGAATTTATCAACTACACACCTATGGCCTTGATTCCAACTGCATATGTACTGCGGAACATTATCAGCATGGCGTCCGAGATCAGTTTGTTCTCAGACTTGAACCTGTCCAACAACAAACTTTTAATACGTTCATAAAGATAATAAACATCAACTATGTTAAAATGTTAAACCGATTGCCAATAAAATGAGCCAAGTACAATAGATAGCATAGTTTATGGTATTAAACATCCTTGCTATGAAGTTCAAAATTCTACAGGGCCAGTTGCACGAATACGCACGCCGTATCTAACATCGATTAGGCTAGCCTAAGCATACTGTGTAGTACTAGTTAGGCCTAACCAGCCTACATTCTGTATTCAAGTATGTATGATGTACGTTAGCAGAATATATAACATGAATACAGTGATGGCATTGTAATGTATAAGTTACATTTAATACAGTGTAATTAGTACAGTACAATGGGTACAGCGATGACGTAGCATAACTTACACGGCCTGAATGAATTCAACCTTTCCCAAACAGGAACAGTTTATCGACATTGGATTGATGAAATCATGTATATTTATATGACGCGTTTATTGGTCACGTGGTTTTGTAGAGTTTCCTGTTACTGTGATCACAATAACGTGATATCCATGTCATTACAGTCTGATCTAGGGTTGGAGCTGGGAAGTGGATCAGTTTCGCGCGATGGTGCCGTGGTATATGTATAAATATACAGTATCACATGTGTCCAAGCACCCTTAATTATACAATTTTCAATGGGGAGGGAACACCACATTACCTTAGTCCCCTCCCAAAGATACAGTTCAGTCACTCCTGAATTCTGAATTCTCTCTCCATGTCCCCCTCCAGACAAAGACCTGTGCCGATGAACTCATAGCATCCCCCTCGGACACCCCCCCCCCCCATTGCATATGCCGACTCTATGTATAAATTTGTTGTTCCAAAATAGAATGCAGTTAGAGGTTAGGCCTAAATAAGGTTGTTTATAGTTTGCTAAAACAGTTACCCCGCTTCCCAATTGGATACACTTACATTAGCCTACGAAACCAAATTAGTCTAATGACTGCTATTTCTGAAGAAACATACCCTTGACTGGAATTGAACAATATGCAGTCATGAATGGATTACATAGTAATAATAACACTTCAGTCGTCATGAATTGATAGTATAGTAAAGACTAGCAATTCAGCCATGGTTCTAATGGTACGACATATTCGTTACCAAGCAGAAGTATACAGCAAAACTTACTGATTACGACACAGCTTAATCGTAACTGATAATTGGTCGATTCAATTTGTATGGACATAAAGAAAGCATTTGATCTAGTTCATCGTGATCGCCTATACTATTGACAAAATTACCGTATAATATACATCTTTATTGATTATCTGACTACTAAGTGGTGTAAATTCTACTCCGAATGACTGACTTGCGTTGTTCCGCGAGGGTCAGTATACTTGGACCATGTTAGTATGTTTTAATCTAAGGATATGATTCTCTGGATATAACTGTCAGGCGGATATGTACGCACTGAACGACACAACCTTTCACTTAATTGAGAACAAAAAAGGTAGAAGCATAAGTTAGAACATACTAAATATCGATACTTACGTGGAGTAATGAACAAATGGTAATTAATGCAAATGAAACCAAAACTATGTTAATTGTTAAGTAAAATACACCAAATTAGGATTAAGGTCAATGGCACTGTACTTAAAAACGTTACATGTGATATGCTTTTACAGTTATAATCTGATGCATACATTGATGTATAATAATGTATCTAGTGATGACATGTATAAAATGTATACAGTGATAGGCCAGATTCGGGTTATATCGGTACCTATATCTGCGAATAAATGCATAGTTTTAAAGTTTTCTTTCACAATTGCCACTTAAACCATCTCTTTCTGTGGCAATTTTATAAGTGTTAAACCCGTTAATCAACCAAGCGGACCTTCTGGTATCAAATATTAGAGTTCGCGGCCTGGCGAGAGCATGCAGTAACAGAGACGTATTTACATTTTCACGGGGAGCTCGACATTGAACTGCTTAACTATACTTTTAGCTCTCCGATGAGCAAAACCAGGTATGGTGTCATGTAAACAAAATGCAGCGGCTGGATTTGAAAATTACAGCCCGAACGTACATCGGTGATCCGCCACGGCATCAACTGCCCCACTTCCCAGTCCTATTTCGATCTGACTGCTAAGGCCAAATATCACAGAGTAAATGTAGTGCCACGTAATGTGTCACTCTGTTGGAGGACATTTCCCCACGTAATCATTATAAGAGTAAATCTGCAACATTTACGTACAGAGGCATGGAATGAATGATTTTCAACATTTTCTGACCAGAAACTCCATAACCATAATACACGAAATGCCACCCACGTTCGTTTTAATTTTTATAGAAATCAAGCCAATTTTTAATTAAAGAATACTTCTTTTTCTTCTCCTTAATTTTCTCTTTCCATGGAGTCTTCTACTTAGTTATACCAATATGCTTTTTAGGGACTTTCTTTCACAATATATTGTCACTATGTAATGTTTCTCTATAAACATATACAAAATAAATGAATGAAATATGGATAATATGATATCACATGAAATGAAAACTTGGACAGCTAATTCATCGAATATTCAATTCAGTCAGTGCGGGATTGGTAAATTTCGTATTTTGCGAACCGTGTAGCCTGTTTTATTAGTCATCACGGAAACATGTTAACGACGGATGTTTAATATAAACTGAAACCAAACTTATTCACTTCTCAAAAGGATCATCTTGACGGGACGGTACTATGAATGGTTACGGCAGACAAACGATTACATGTCTTTCAATCCAAATCGATAGTGCTTTGTAGCCTAGTAACTTGGCTGAATAAACAGGAATATACAGCGATCTGGGAACAAGGAAGAAATGTTTGTCACACGTTGACCGTTGACAAATTAGCAATCATAGTGGTTAACTATAGTTATGTATTAATAGATAGCAACTGTGAACAAATCTGCATGAATGATTATGAATGCACCTCTCGAGGAGAACGACATCATGTCATGTTTTGCTTTGTGATGATGGTATTGAAATCGTTGCTTCGCTTGATATAACCTTCCTCAGTATATCAGCTGATACTACGTGCACTGGTAGAGCTGCATCCGATCAGCTCCGGTGTCCGAGAAGGAGCTTTCAAAATGAGGAATTCGTTAATTGAAATAAACAGTGAATCCAGTGGTTCAGTACCGCTTTCGAAGTTTGCTATATTCATATGATAGTTGTTCCGTACGCATTGACTAATTTGGTAACTATAGTTTCATTCGAAATGGAAATTTTGCAAATCTTTGGTGTTGTCGGTGCGTATATTCTTTAATGCTTCAGGCGATCCAGATGACGAACATTTCCACGCTAGGATCGGAGACACAGTTGCTTTGACCTGCTCCCCTCCATATAGAGCAATACGTATTGATATCATTTTTGGAAGTTGAAGTGGTTTGGGGTGCGAGAGGAGGGAGCGTCTATCTTCATGTTCTGGACACTGATGTCGACGATTGTAGATTAACCAGTTGTTTCATGTACTATTATTTACTTGGCAGCATTTAACTATGAGATCTCCAGAAGGAAATATTGATATATTCATGCAGACTAATATTATAGAAGAATATTTTTCCAAAGAAATCGACGATGAATTGGCATAGGTAACAAATCTCACAGGAACGTATAACATTGTTACCATTTACGGCATCCTCGTGGTAACGGTTTTGCCCCGGAAAGTCAAGATACCGGATGGTGGTGGCGCTAGTTTCAAGATATTTTCATCGATGGTGCGGAATTTACAAGGCAGTGAAAGCTTTTCCAAACTGTACTTTCGTCCGAAATATCCGAAGGCAGCCGACTTACGTCAGAGAAAGGCGATTTTCAAAACTCAACCGAATATTATCATTCTCTCTTTTGTAATGTTCAGTCGGATCGAGACATTTTTGTTGGTACTGTGAATGGTTATGGCAAACAAACGATTACATGTCATTCAATAAATCCCGACAAATGATCAAATGTAGTGGTTACACACTTGTTCTGTGTTGATGTGATCATCGTTATAGGAAACACATATAGAGAGATCAGTTATAAACTTCAACTTTGAAGAGAAACAGGGGGAAAAGTAATGAAGACTGACTTGGAAAGGCACTTCTGCAGAGTGAATTCAAATTTCTCGTCATGTACGGTGTTCTGTGACGTTGGTGACATCGTTTACCCTCTCGTTATATGACCTTCCTCCGTATTCAGTTGAAATTAGTCTACTGACAAATCTGCATCCGTATCAACTTCGGTGTCCACGAACGAGCTTTCAAAGCGACAAATTCGTGATCTGAAATAAACAGTGACTCCAGTGGCTCCGTACTGCATTCGAACTAACTAATTTGGTAACTATTAGGAATTCGTTCGCTTTTTCATTCGAAAATGGAACTTTTGCATATCATCGGAGTTGTCGGTGCATTTTATCCCATCTTAGTTTCTGGAGATATATTCTTTAATACTTCACACGATCCAGACGACGAGCATTTCTACGCTAGGATCGGAGACGCGGTTAATTTGACCTGCTCTCCTCACGATAAGGCAATACGTGTCGATATAATCAGAGGGGAGGGAAAAGATCAAACTGTACTTGTTAATAATGGAATTTTAAAGGTTAGAAACAGTTTATACAGTTATGGTAAATATGGTAACAATTATCAACTCATATTTCATAATCTCAGCGACTCTGACTCAAGTATGTATCAATGTAAGTGGGAGTGGCGTTATTGGAAGTGGATGTGGCCTTGGGTGAGAGAGGATAGAGTATATCTTCATGTTCTGGATAAGGATGTCGATGAGTGTATAATAACCAGTGGTTCTCATGGAATATTCTTCACTTGGCAGAATTTAACTTTGAAATGTCCAAAAGGAGACATTGTTATATTCATGCAGACTGATAATAAGACAGAAGAAATAGTTTTTTCCATAGTTGAAATGGACGATGAATTTACTTCGGTATCAATATCTAATCTCATAGGAAAGTTTAATAAAAGTCGGTTGGTTTGTAACCAATCGAGTGATAAGACTGATCCTGTAGACCTTTGCAGATATCTTCCCAATATTACCATCTACGACGACCTCGTGGTAACCGTTTCACCCCAGAAAGTCGAGATACCGGATGGTGGTGACGCTAGTTTTACTTGTAGCGCTCACCCAAACATATTTTCTTCGATGGGGTGGAATTTACAAGGCAGTGAAAGCATTTTCCAAAATATCGTTTCATCCGAAACATTCGACGGCAACCGACTGACGATAAAGAAGATCGATTTTGGAAATTCGACCAAGAATTATCTTTCTCTCTCTTGCAATGTTACCGTCGGATCGAGACACTTTGTGGCGAATGCCACCATCTGTCGAAAGGAGGATAAAGGGCAGTCAGATTCGGTCCGGGTGTCGGTCATACTGAATATAATTGTAGTAGGTGTAGTAGTGACTCTAGTGGTTTGTATACTCTATTATTGGAGATCAAGGTTAAGGAGTAACAGAAACCAGCTGCAAGATAATCAGAGCTGCCAGATGCGGATGAAATCATCTCAAAATGAAGCTATGATAGTAACAAATGAACTTTATATGCAAATGTAATGAAGAAGGAGAACATTAAACTTAAACATTAAACAGTGGACCCTTACGCCGGTTGTTTCAGTTAATCACTCATTATGTTCTTGAAACCTATTCCTAATTCAGTTTCATTTTCAACTGTTCGATTCCTGATTGAATCCAACAATCGGAATTAATCTTTAAAGTATACATTGTTTTGATTTCAGAACTTAATTCAATATTAATGCAATAATACAAAATATTAAAACAGCAATACAACACTACAGTAATGCAACACTACAGTAATACAAAACTACAACGCTACAGTAATACAATTATAATACAATTATGATACAGTTATTATACAATGACAATACAATTATAATACAATAATACAATAATATAACCATACAACATTACAACAATATTTAATACAATAGTTACTATAATACAATAATACAACAATACAGATAATACAACAATACCATTATAATGCAAACATAAAAATAATACAACATTACCCAAATATACAATAATAACACAACATTAAATTGTTTTCTTAAAATCCACAGTAAATCAGAATTACGCTTTCCCTAAAACAGGTCGTTACCGTACGTAACTAAATACTATTATTAATTTATGCACGATAAGAGGTTTACCTTTCATAGGCTTATCTCATTCCAACATTAATCGAAATACGTTCCATTTACCTAAAGGTACATAGAGTATACTTTCGAATTTTACTAGTCTGAGAATTATTTCAATTTATATGTTCATTGTATCTTCTAGATTTACTGCATTGTCTAATGACCTCATTTTTCAGCTAACATTTACGCGAAGAATAAAACCAACTATTGTTTAGTGCACAATGCCGTTAATTTGACTTGGCTTTACAATGTATAACATTGACGATGATATTTCACTTTTGCATTGTATATTAGCAGCATTACAATTTGATTTACTTACTCCATGTGTTCTAAAACGGGGTGACTGTATTTTATTTGATGGTGTACCCCAACTTTGCTCTAGGCTCTAGACGTAAATCATTTATCATCAGTACAGTGTATTATATATCTACGCCAATGTGTACAGTATGGGCATAGCATTAGGTACAACATATGACCGCACACACTATGTTGCCTACGTAGCCTACTTTACCCATTACTCAATGGTTTACTAATTAACAATATATTTGTGGTCTTCATACGCAGAGCATAAATACCCTTCGGGCCAGCTTGAATTATTCACAAACAATACATCGACATATATGTTAGACTGTTACGAGGAAAGTAAAGTATACATACAAATACATACTTAATTTTACCAGCTGGGCTGGTTGCTCATAATTATGCCTACGTTCTACCAGTAAACAAACTACCAGGCTAGGCTACAGGCGAGATTTCAGTAGTAATGTAGACGTTTTTTAGACGTTAGATTCAGTGTGAATTTGTTATTTATCTGTCGTTGGCTATAGTCCTTGCTCTTCGTAAGACCTCAGTGGGTTCCGTACAACTTGTAGCAAGTGATAGATGATATGTTGCACACCCATATGTTAGATAATGTGGCTAATATGTTATCACATGAAATGAAACCTTGCAGCCATTTGAAGAGAAATTTCGTATTTGGCAGTATATTCTGTATACAGTATATCCTGTATACAGTATATCCTGTATACAGTATATCCTGTATACAGTATAGCCTGTTTCGTTAGTCATCACGGAAATATGTTAACGATTAAATTTCGCCTTATATAAACCGAAACCAATAAACTGAAACCAAACATTATTCAAATATGATTTAGTGTAGATAAACGATTACATGTCATTCAATCAAAGTCGATAGTGTTTAGTAACCTAGTAATGAACTTGCCTGAATAAAACAGGAATATACACAGCAACCTGTGAACAAGGATGAAATGTTTGTCACACTTTGACTGATTAAGGAAATGTTCCGACAAATTATATATTATTATTATTATAGTGGTTACTTGCTTTGCTTTGTGATGATGGTAATGAAATCGTCTGCTTCGCTTTAATAACCTTCCTCTGTATCTCAGCTAATATTACGTTTACTGGTAGAGTTGCATCCGATCAGCTCCGGTGTCCGAGAACGAGCTTTCAAAATGAGGAATTCGTGAATTGAAATAAACAGTGAATCCAATGGCTCCGTACCGCTTTGGAAGTTTGCTATGTTCATACGTTCGTACGCATTGACTAATTTGGTAACCATCGAAATGGAACATCTGCAAATCATCGGTGATGTCGGTGAATTTTACCCCATCTTAGTTTCTGGAGATATATTCTTTAATACGTTAATGCTCCAGACGATGAACATTTCTATGCTAGGATCGGAGACAGTTGCTTTGACCTGCTCCCCTCCCAACAATAGTATACGTATTGATATCGTTTTTGGAAGGTGAAGTGGTTATGGGTGCGAGAGGAGGGAGAATGTATCTTCATGTTCTGGGCACGGATATCGACGATTGTAGATTAACCAGTGGTTTCATGTAATATTATTTACTTGGCAGAATTTAACTTTGAGATCTCCAGAAGGAGGCATTGATATATTCATGCAGACTAATATTATAGAACAAATATTATTTACTTGGCAGCATTTACTTTGAGATCTCTAGAAGGAGGCATTGATATATTCATGCAGAATAATATTATAGAACAATTTTTTTTCCAAAGAAATCGACGATGAATTGGCCTAGGTAATAAATCTCACAGGAACGTTTAAACAGAAGTGGATTAGTTAGACTGATAAGACTGACCCTCTTCATTGGGTCGTCTTTGTTGTTGCCACAGAAAATATGCGTATCGAAAATTATAACAACTTTTACATCGAACGCTATCTTTCGAGGCAATGCAGAAAATGTCAATTTATTTTGAATCGTTGAGATACATGGAAATGAATGGCATTCCAAACTGTCGCTTAACCATAAAGATTTTTAATTAACAAGAGGAATTGCAAAAGCAAAATTTGTATTAGAACTTTGTAATCAAATAATCAAGTACCTTGACTAGACTTCACATTACTCGTCAAATACAATTAATTGGCTTTTAGACATGGAAGAGAATATAAAAAGTGCCTTTTTGAATGTCATCGGTTCATTTGGGTGTAATATTGAAGGTCATTATTTGGTTCATTGACATAATAACTTGAAACACCAATCATTTAAACATTGTTTTAAATAGATAACAATGATTACTGAAATTGTGATTTGCACGGTGATTTGCACGGAATTATGTTGATACCTATACCCTCAGATAGGTTTAGTTTTAGTTCAAAGCAACCGGAAAATGGGACGGCTAAACGGTGTCTTATTAACCTGGTTAGCCTGCACAAGTATTTGTGGAAATATGCTTCAGAGATACCAGTCTGTGAGAGCAGGTATCGATGAATTAACGGAATTATGTTGATACCTATCCTCAGATAGGTTTAGTTCTAGTTCAAAGCAACCCTGAAAATGTGACGGCTAAACGGTGTCTTTTTAACCTGGTTAGCCAAGTTTTTGTGGAAATATGCTTAGATAAATATGATATAGATATTAAGAAAAGTTACAGCCCGAACGAACATCGGTGATCCGCGCTATAAACAGGTCTTTAAGAAATTCCACCCAAGTAAGAACTTGGGATCTAAGCCAAACAACAGCAGCATATGTCATGGCATCAACTGCCAACTGACCCACTTCCCAGCCCCAGTCCTATTTCGATCTGACTGCTAAGGTTAAGAAAACCTTCCCAGGATAGCATGAAAGTAAACACCACTCAGTAACAAGGTGAGTGACTCTTCATTGTGATTCGATAGAGAGGTCGTGTATAAGACTGAGTTACGAGAATTATGTCTTTTATTAGTATAAGAGTACATTATGCAAATATTATGAACGGTGCAATACGCAATGGAGAAATATATTAAGAAATGATGTCCTATATTTTCATGACAATTTTGTTTTTTGAAACTCATGCGTATACAGTCAATAAAATCGGTTTATATTAATGATCTATAATCCACATGTTAGTTAACATATGATATCATATAATATCATATCGCAGGAAACGGAACCTTGGACAGCTAAGTCTTCATATATTCATTCAGTGGGTGGATTGGCTGGAACCATTAGAAGAGAAATTTCGTATTTGGCAAATAGTATTGCCTGTTTAAAGTTAATGATTAAATTTCGCCGGCGTATGTTGAATACGAACCGAAACCAAAAAATTATTCACCTCTCATAAGGAAGACTTTGTTAGGATCATCGGCTTCAGATGGCGCTATGAATGGTTACGACAGACAAACGATTACATTTCATTCAATCCAAATCGATAGTGTTTAGTAATTGAATAACTGTAGTACTTCCCACGGACTTGCCTGAATGATATGGGCTGAATAATGCAGGACTTGTTCCGTACGCACTAACTAATTTGGTAACTATTAGGAATTCGTTCGTTCTTTCATTCGAAAATGGAACTTTTGCATATCATCGGAGTTGTCAGTGCATTTTATCCCATCTTAGTTTCTGGAGATATATTCTTTAATACTTCACACGATCCAGACGACGAGCATTTCTACGCTAGGATCGGAGACGCAGTTAATTTGACCTGCTCTCCTCACGATAAGGCAATACGTGTCGATATAATCAAAGGGGAGGGAAAAGATCAAACTGTACTTGTTAATAATGGAATTTTAAAGGTTAGAAACAGTTCATACAGTTATAGTAAATATGGTAACAATTATCAACTCATATTTCATAATCTCAGCGACTCTGACTCTACTATGTATCAATGTAAGTGGGAGTGGCGTTATTGGAAGTGGGTGTGGCCTTGGGTGAGAGAGGCTAGAGTATATCTTCATGTTCTGGATAAGGATGTCGATGAGTGTATAATAACCAGTGGGTCTCATGGAATATTCTTTACTTGGCAGAATTTAACTTTGAAATGTCCAAAAGGAGACATTGTTATATTCATGCAGACTGATAATAAGACAGAAGA
>JAODAG010095653.1:0-13762 GCA_027574785.1 Orphnurgus asper
ATATATATGTATATGTATATATATATATATATAGATATATAAATACCAGAGATTTTGAAAGAAAACTGGCAAGTGAGAATAATTGACACCATGTTTTGTCTTGTATCAATCTCTGCTTCACATCGTGATATTCTGCGACCGGTAGATTATCGATTAGCGGTTTTCTTTTGATCAAAATGCATCCAACCATTGTTTTGCACCCTTCAAACGAGAACAGAATTTAAATTTTCGGACCATCCGTTCAACTCTGTTTGAACCCCCTCGGTATTGACCTCTCGATCTATAATTTCTTTCCCACCGAGAAGACGACTGAAACGGCGGCGGAGGGACTCACGATCCCCAGCCTCGGAATAATTTCTAGCTGCTCGATAATACGACACTAATAAGCAGAGCGATCCGCTCTCGAAATATCTTGTAGAAACGCGAGAGTGCGAACTGGAAGGGAAACTCTTGACCTCACTGTTCAGAGTATTTTACCTCCAGGTGTATTTGAATCTCGTTTACCGAGTATCCGGTTACCTCGGCCGCTGCCAGTGGAAAAGGCCTGGCAGGAACAATCATAATACCGCACAGCTGGGTGGCCGGAGCTAATGGCCTAGAAGGATGGACCGGTAGTCCATGATTCCCCATTATAATCATGCCAGTGGAACCAGTGTCATAAACTGTTTGTAATCGCAGGATGGATAAACAGTGTGGTTTAATAACTGAGGAGATTGCTCAGGGTGTGACATGGTTAGTAGGTGATATTTTTTCCCCTGTAGTGACAATATTTAACTACTATACCTGCTGAATTGTTCTAAAGTTTAAGGTTTCAGTTTTGTGTGTTTTGTGTGACATAGGCGACCAGTTGCAACAACACCGAATAAGGCTCAATCTGTTTACTTAATTTCTTTCGGAATTATACAACAGGGTTAATTATTATGATTTTTCTCTGTCGAGGAACAAAGGGCTTAATAATTATACCTGCTAAATTTGTTCTAAATTTAGGTTTCGGGCAGCCAATTGCAACAATTACGAATAAGATTAAACTACAGCTTGTGTTTCAATTTCTTTCGTGAAAATAATATTTGAATTATACAACAGGTTAATTATTAAGGGATAGGTTTGTAATTTATACCTATTAAATTATTGTTCTGAAGTAGGTTTCTCTGTGTTTTGTGTGACACAGACAGCCACTAAAGTGCAATGATTTTGAATAATGTTTATTCTATTAGCTTCAATTTCTTTCGTAAAAAATAACATTTGAATAAACAACATGTTAACATTCCAACATGAAACGTCATTTCCTTTTACCCCAATTACAGTCACATAGGTTCCTTCACCCTATAAAATAAATCATTTAATTAATTAACCAGAGCATGCAAAATCATTATTGGTCACCGCTGATGTATGTACGTACAGCAAGTAGCGAGAATGAATCTGCTGGACCGACCATTCTGGCAGATCCTAGCAGATTGTGGTGGGATGCTGTTGCTCTTTAACGTGAGAGGATTCCCTCTCTTATATCTTGCATAGAGGGAAGAGGCCATTCACGCTTATATATTTTAGGCCACTTCGGCCCGTCCTCCGGGTGGGGGGGGGACGTCGATAACTTCAAAGTGTAGAAAATTAGGAAAAGTAGGAAACCTGGAGGCGGCGTCTCTTTTTTTCAAACGTGCAACCGCTTAAAACGGCAACGAATTTGCAGTTTCTGGCAAATTGTTTTTGAATAGATGATTAACAGCTTGTAAAAATGAACTACGTTTGTTCTTTCAGCCCGTCACCCGGACGAAGAAGATGTTTATAGGCGGTTTATCGCAACAGACCACAGTAGAAGATCTTAAAGCATATTTTGCAAAGTATGGACAGGTAAGTTCTCCCTCGGCGAAAATTTCGGTCACCCCTCACTTTTCCTATGATGTTCGAGAATTTTTCTTGTTTTTGTCTGTTTATTTGTTTATTTGTGAGCGACCATGCTGGTAGAGAGTACAGGAGAGGCAAAAAATCTCCTTTTAAATTCTTTGATCACATCGCTGCCAGTGCCCCAGGACGGCTGCCTTTTGCGGCCATCACTGAATAATCATACTGATGCCATTGCAGGGGGGACTGTGTTGGTTGTAGATTTTAATCTATTCTTCGTCGTCTGGAGCGGTTTCGAAGCAGGAACCAACAACCCGTAAACGTAAACTTCCATAGTAGTATGGAGTATGTAAAGAGTAGTAATCCTGACCTGCCATTTTAATAGGAAGAATGTACCAATTGTGATTTGAGACCTTTTAAATACATACATTTTAGCGAAATAACATAACTCGTTTAAACATGTAGCTTCCAGGATAACTTATCGTGGATAGTTAAGCCTGGGTACTTTGTGCTGGTAGACGCATGCAATTCAATACCTTCAAGCATAAAACTTTCATTACAATAAATGCTTGATAGGGTTAGCAAGAACAATAGCATAGCTAGTTTTGCCAATGTGTTTTTGTTAATACTGAGTTGCATAAGGAATGTAATTATGAAGGTAATTTACATATTTTAGAAATACTATAATTATGCCCTAAACCAGTTCCTTGTGTGAACTCCAGTTTGAATATGTAGGTAATATGTGAATAAGTGTTAACATAAATGGTATGTACTCCTGGTAAGAGTAAGACTACCTCAAATATACTGTAGTGTATGTCCATATGCATGTAGCTACTAGCCTATACCCTAACTTACACATACTCACGTATGTATCTCCTATAATTGAGGTGGTCTTACATGAAGCATGTATATATATATATATATACCAACACTTCTTGTTTCCTGTTACACAAATAACTCAAAATAATGTAGAACTTTGTCCATACCAAGAATGCCATTTTGAAACTGGATTTTTCTCCAAAGAATTGCAGGTCTGTCCACCATGCATGTGGAAAGCTTCCTTCGGGTCTAATGGGTTACAACCTGATAATACATCATCTTCACCCTTGTCAAGTTGTGAAGGAGTAGTGTTTACAGTTTGGAATAAAGCGTGCCATGCTGAGTTGACCTTCCCTGAATTCAAATCTGGTAGTTACAGAAAAATAACAAATATTTTGGTTAAGGGGAAACTTCAATTAACTATCAACTTCAATTATATTGGAAGCTGTTTGTTAATTCAAGGGAGTAAACTTGTAGGTCTTGCAGTTTTCTGGCTAGTTGCTCTCTTCAAGAGTTTATTTTTTATTCTTTTTGTAAATTGTAGGGTAACTTTTAGCTATCTGTGACACCAGGATGACCTCCAGAAAAGGAAAACATTGTTAACTCTATGGACATGGGCTATCACACTCACTTAAACGAGGCTTTAGAGCATCAGTGAGATTGAGGACTTCTCCTTACAGAAGCAGGGGGGAAAGGGGATCAATCGTTCGTGGAGCTAGGCAATCCAAGCATCGACGAGGAGGAGAGAGGTAGAGGAAAGTAAACTTTTGACTTAATGCCCGTTGATACCAAATTTGTCCCATACATGTAGTAGTATTATTGCGGGAACGATGCAACTGCGTTAAGCCTCTCATTATAAATGTATCCCGGCTCGTTTTGGAAGAGGAAGTTTTGCCCGGAAGCTCAAATGCTTAATTTGTAGAGGGGTGTTTTGGAATTTTCTATTCTCATGAACAATAGGGACATTTCCAAACTGGGTGGTCTGCTATTTCTTCCCACCTCGAGCTTCCCCCCCTCCCATCCTTATAATGTTCTGCTCCCTGTTTAGATTTCCGGACATTCTTGCCTCCTCTGTTCAGATCATCCATCTTTCCTTTGTTGTAAAACTACTAAAATTTAAAAGAAAAATATTCAACTCTTTGGAAAAAGAGAAAAAAGAAAGAGAAAAGAAGAAAAGAACGATCCTTTTGTTTTGTAGGGGTAATTACAGTAAACTGTAGGTTTTCTTGCAAGTTGCTCTCTCAATAAATAGTTCCCCCTTTTGAAGCGGTGGGTTAAGGGGGTGGGTACCTTTGACACTAGTAGGATAACGTTATCTTTGACACCAGGATAACGGGATAGAATGCAAAAAACATACTTAGGTCGGAATACCATTTGAGTGTTTTTACTGGGCTACTGTCACCACCAATCAGCAATTACAACTTGACCCTGGTTTTTTCTGTAGTTCCCTCTTGTATGTCATCGACAATGCACATGCTGAGTAAACTGGCCCTTGTAGTAGTAGTAGTACAAGTCAGTGCAGGGTGTCGTCGGTAACCCCTAAGAGATTGGCGGGCAGTACCGTAGGCCGCGGAGGCCTATCCTTCGTCTCTCCCATCAGTTTAGATTCGTTTGTTTCCGTAAGCGGCTTCTCTTCCGAGGGGTTAAAGAGGATAAAATCCCGTGACCCGGTTGGAGCTCTGTCGACACGATTTAGGGAGGGGGGTGCGTGGTAGGTTTGTAGATGATTCCCTGAATCTAGCTAGTCTGATGCCCGAACAAAAGAACTGCTGCCATTTTACCTTGGGATTCCACTTTGAGCCTTCAATGTGTCTGGATCACCTTAAAATCCTTGCGATACTAAGCATACAAAAATTGTGGGATATTACTGAGCAACATAGTTAAAAATTCAATTTTTTTGCAACCTGTTTAAATTTTAATATATCTGGCGTCTTCTTTGTCATGGATTCCTGTGATCGTTCATAAGCGATGATTGATGGAAGTCGTATCTCCTTGCGTTGTGATATTTGTATTACCGGTCGAGTCAACAGTTGGGTAAGGCGATATCCACATATCGACCGACGCGCTCTGTTGACTGTAGTCAAGTTCGTAGCCAGCAACCGCCCAGTAAGTCCCCGAACCTCGTCCAATGAGCTTCTGAGAATGAATGGCAGCAGAGGGAGAAGAAGGCAACAAAAAATTAAAAAAAATGGGCCCTCTCAAAAGGTCAAAGATTTGTTTACCGTGTAAACATTTTGTTAGCATTATTTGATAGGAACTAGAGATAGATTGGAAAAAATACCGTCTGAGTGTTAGTTAGGCAGTGATTGTGGGTGTACAGATTAGAAAGAAGTCAACCAGTCAAATCTAGAAATGGTTCATGCCTCAAATTATAGAAATATATCACGTCGTTGCAATTTCCAGCCCCACCAGTCCACGTTTCATCCATCTGGCAATGTAAGGCTGTGGACCCGATGCCGGACAAGGATTACTCGATCCCTCTAAGTAGGAGGATTGAAATCATTTGGATTGTTTCGGACCCCACTCGGATCCTAACTCCGTCAGAACGCTAGGCGGATCGGACTGTGACCTTCACCGCTCGCAGCAATTGTAGATGCAGGGTAAAGCCAACTCCGTGTGACCACGCCCCTTAATGTCCGGTGTGTAGGTCTAACCGTTGTGGATGCTGCAAGAATGCTATTGTGTTTGGTGTAGGTCAAATGTCATTGAGGTCACAGTTACAAGAGGACAGAGGTCACATTCATGAAAACATAGGGGTAGCCATTGATGTGGCTGATCTTGCTTACTATGGTCAACGGGTCAAGGAATCATGTTGCATCGTGTGCCTAATATTCATAATACTATGATGAAAATAATATAGATTATCCTGTCATACATGATTAGTATATCCCCTACAATGTAGGCAGCCAGCAAGTCCAGGACACTGAATTTTTTTTGTTTTTGATAATTCAAAATTTTAGGCCAATGGCCATATGTACAATGCTGCCTTCCACTGTTTCGTTAAAGACTGTATGGGCAAGGAATTATTGATCCCTAACTGCCTTTCTGGTTAGATTAGTTTCCTGTTGAAGTAATATACATCAATGTCCTCCTCTCCCAGTCATTTATCTTCCACTCTGTTGTGAGCTCTAGTTTCTGAGATTGTTTGTCAGATTCTGATGAAGATCATCCTCTCTCTCTATGGATAGTAGGGTTTTCTAAAACTGAAGGATCTGGAGGAGACATGTAGATCTGTCCTTTCTAATTATCAGAAGGGGCAGGGAAGTACTTAAGATGATAAATGGTAGGTCAGGACATGGCATATTTATAAACAATGACCAAACCAACTTGACAGTTGCACTCAATTTTACACCAACAATGTCCAATGTCAACTTACACTGACAATAATAATTGTATAAAGGCAGGCAGACATGACTTACCTACCATCAAAAATAATTTTACACTTGATATCTTCCAGGAAATTTGTCATAGAGTTAGCAGTTATTGTAATTACTGTAAATACTTGCTTACCTATCTTCAGATTGATGACTACCTGAGTAAGGGTACAGGTGAAAGGTCATTATTTATTTGGCGAACTATCTCTCCCGAGAGTGTCCTACACAAGTTTTATGCTTGTAACTATTTTTTTTTTACTATCTGAGAATTATATAGAACAAATTTTATAATATTGGCAGATTTTGTTTCATTGTTCCAGCTGGTATTTCTCTCCTTTGTTTTGTGGGTATTCACTTTGAATTAATGATTAAACTGCCGTAATTGCTACACTTTGAAGGGATGGGGACTACTACTGTAGTCTCCGTGAATATACCGCCATTCTGAATGACGGAAAAGCCAAGGCCTTAGTTAAAAATAATGTCGGACAAAAAACCGTGGTTTTATCCTCAAAAATGCTATACGATTAGAATAATCGCTGGCTGTTTGTTGTTAAAATAACCGGTCACCTATTAACCAATCACAGTGCGGGGTCTCTATAAATTGGCTCGCCTAAAATGTTGTAGAATCATGGCTAGCCTGTATGTGGTCCAGATACCGATATATACGGTAGGCTATGTAGGCCTACATGTTATTCAGCATTCAGTGACAATCACACGCCTTGACCGGTTGTCGTACCTTGGCATTATCGCTGCTAATTGTTCCGATTTGTTCACGCCCACAAGTTGTATCTGCCCCCCCCCCACTCCCAAAAATCCAGTATTTCAACATTCCTTCTCAGATTTGCCAATTGGATAAAACTCTTAATCCAGCCGAGCCTCTATGTGGAAAGTCCATTGAAAATGCAAATTTTGGGGGAACGACCTCGAAATTGCATGCGGAATCTTTTCGCACGAAACGCGATTCCTCCTTCAAAGTGGCTGCTACTGTACCATGCCTGCTACGAGATTTGTACTTAATGATATAAACACACAGTAAATAGTTTAGAATTTTTTTTTCTTTTTTGGTCAATATATAATACTGCTCTACAAATGGCATCTATGAGTACTATGCTATCTATGTATTAATTAGATTATTATCAGAACAGTCTTCTATTTCTTTACCAGTTTAGTTCAGTATACTTTAACGTAGATATTGCTGGATTTTCCCTGAACAACAGTTAAGTTAATTGAGGTTGTCATTAACTGAATAGCCTCTAACACTTGCTCTAAGTACTTGTTAGTATTATCCTGCGACGTCCTACTATTCGGTAAGCCATTACCCCCCCCCCAATCATAATCTGAAATACATTCCAATGATTTAAACCCTGGGTTACAAAAGTGGAAAGAAAACCCCAATTATGACATATCAATTCCACGAAGAATTATGGCCCCAAACGTCACTTTTCGAAACCGAACGGGTCTTTCGGAAAACCCACCAACAGCTAGATAGATATGCCTGGTTTTGATATCTAAATGCACTTATTCTCAAGGCTTCCCCTGTTCATATTTGTTTGCTGTAAAGTAGGTCTTGCGTGCTATTAGCTTTTAGCCCCCGCTGAGATATCAGTGTGCGTCTCTCTCCCCAGCCACTGAGAAGCCCAGAGGTGACCTTTAGTTAACGCTGCGTGCCTCCTCCCTCCATCCATGCTGTAATTATAATCCCTGGCATAGATGTATAATGAATTGGGGAAGGAAGACATGATGCAAAATATATTGATAAATGGGAGGGAGTTGGTAGAGGGGGGAAGGGTTCAGGGCCGACGCCTTGACTGCATCATCTAAAGCTGGTCTGCGAGAGCCGTCCTCCTGGTTGGGGTTAGAGCCGCCGCCGACGACGAGATCTTTTCAGAGCGAGACTACATGAACGATATTAAAACATGGATCCCCATAGTTTGGCGACGATGTCTCTCCCCTGAATGGGAAGGAAGGAAGGATTCTTGCATTATTAAACAGTTGGACGTGTTGTAAACGAGGAGAGGAGGAACAACGTAGACCTTTTTTTCTTTCTTTTTTTCTGTCTATTGGTCGAGTGAATTTTGTTTGCATCGTTTAAGAAAGCACATCATATTCCTGCCAAAGATTTCTCCCCCCCCCCCTATAAGGATTCACAGAAATGTGAGTCTGGGTATCTGTGTTAATTGAATGCTGAAAATTAATATACTATCAGGGGGTGGGGGACTAAATTTAGTCTAGATTTTTTTTATGTGGTACTGCAATTTAATTAAAAGCTTGCTATTTTGTGAGTGTTATAGGCAAGGTGGGTAAAAAAACATGATGGTTATTTTCCAAAGATGGAGAGAGAGAGAGAGCGAAGAACACTTGCTAGTGGAGTTAATATTAAATTATTTTATACAAGTTTACATTTTTAGGCTAAATTGGAACGCCAGCATATTTCTTTGGTTTAAACTCGTTTGGGGTAGCGACACGTGTACAGATGGCAATCAGAGAGTTTAAGGCACTTGATGATATGTTTATGTTTATTCACTCTCCGCACTATCATCTCAACAGTAAATATATCTCTGTTACGTTAGAGGGGCGGTAAAACCATAGTATCCTATTTTCCCTGTCCTGTCGAAACAGCAGCTTACATTGTGAAATATGAGGTCCAAACCTATTCTACGATTACCATATGATATCGTAAAGATAGTCTAGCATAAAGCAAGGTGGATTCCAGAGTTACGCACAGTTAATGCAGAATGTACGGATAACTCGGCCCACCCTTCACTCTGTCCAAATGACAAATGTTTGACCATTCTCTCTATCACTTGAAGAAATACGTTTAGCTCGTTGTTAAGGAAACCTCTTGATCGATAATGCCCGTTGCATTATAAAATCGACATCGGACAGTCTCACTGGGGGAATATATTATATCGGATATCAGCCAGAACCGATATCAGCAATATCGGCCGCGTACTAATCCACAAGAAAATAAATGTCAGTCGAGCCACCTAGATATCTGATCGATCAAGTTTTCCAAAATAGATGGTCTTCCGTTACATTACGGTATAAAAGGACATCAAACGTTATTTTAATTTCCGTCGGTGGTCGGAAGGCTTTGTTTTTTTGGTTTCATACAGGTCAGATTGTTTCCACTCTTCAGTTAAATAAACACTTCTATGCGTTCTATTCCAATGGCCGTTCCAATGTATTTTTTCCGCCGTTCGCCCCGGATGATCCCTTTCAAAAGCGAAATCGGAGACCTTAATTTTTTGCGGAACTCCTCTCGAAGGTTTCCTCTTGTTGGAAAGGCACGAAACCCTCTCAGAGGGGTCTTGAATTTCAGGTCGGCAGAACCGCTGCGTTCCTTCTGCGTCTTATTTGTTTGTCGCGGCGAGCTGTATTAATTTGAATATAAATATCGGTGGGGTTTTGTTTTTTTCTCCGTTCGCTGCTCTGCCTACTCCAAACTGACAGGGATCCTACGATGAGATATTTTTTCTCTGGATGCCGGAGAGAGGCAATAGAACCCTTGTTGGAGATTTTATAACGTGGGCGGGCATGGTTGTGCAATTTTTGTATAAAATTGGGTGAGATTGCGAACATTGGAAAAACATTGCAACTGTGATGCGGCTTATGCCCAGATGCCATCCGTTCTTCCTCTCTCTTAAACTTAAACCTAGCCAATCAAGGCATCATCATGCAGTCCGTTTTGCTCTCCCAAATTGTTATCGTCAATTTCGTATGCAGTACAGGATGTCTCGTATTCAATTAGCTTCTGGTTTATCAGCCAACATGATAAATCTTACCGCAAAGTCGGCTCGTAGCGGGGGAAATTCACCCCCTGACGCGGTATAACCATGAACGCGGGGGCAGTGAATCCCCTATGTGACTGTATTTTATTTTTGTCTTTTACTGAACATTTCCGTTTTAATATTTTATTCCTTTTAGCGGGAACGCTGTAAATGGTTGTTAACATTAATGTCCTTGCGAGGACATCCTCTCTCTGCCTTTGGGCTTGGAACGTGAAGCAGTTTTTGAATCTGGGAGATAATCTTTCTTCCTTGCATCTCATTTTCCTGTGGAGAACGTGAGAAAGCATCAACCCTGAGGTTTTGATCATCTGTTGGGAAGGTGGATGACAAATGGCAGATGGAATGGCTCAGGGTATCTTGACATTGAAAGGCTAAAATTTTTGCCAAGATAACTCTTATCATTCTTCTTAAACCTTTGACCTTTGATAAGGGCATATATTTGGGCAGTCAGGTTTCTCTTTACTTGGCAGGCCAAAAGAAAATCTAATGGCCATTGAACCCAAGAGGGTATCAGGGGTAGACCATGTTTATTGCTTCCTACAATCAGTTTAAGTCTGCCAGAGTAAAAAAAAATGCATCTATTTCTGATTTCTATATATTTAGAGAGGTTGGCTTACTTCCTACTGAATGACTGGCCCAACACAGTCTGTAATAAAGTAGGGTATTGTGGATACATGTATTCATACCAAGCCTAACCAGTTAGGCTATACAGTTTAGCTATACAGTTTAGCCTATGACATTCCAATGAAATAGGCTAGATAAAGATATCCCTCCCAAGTTTATTAGGAATGTGATTTGATTGAGAATAGACAGTATGATAGGGTTTGGGAGTTCTGCATACTGTGATGACAATTGTACATGGAAGGTTATTAAAGCAAGACATTAAAGTTTGATAGAGAGAAAAACAAGTTGCAGCCATCTTGAAATTAGAGTGTAGGACAGAGAGAGGAGGACTTCCTCCTACTGTAACCCAAGATTATAGACTATATATACGTTTGGTTGTATTTAGGCCTATATGGCCTTTTTAAGCTTGAAGGAGGATTTGTTCTTTTCCCCCACCATACTTGGGCTTAATTTACGAAACATGGCGTTTGAGAGGGTGTTGGGTTACACCGCATTAAACAAAAATGACGCCTAAAACATTCAGAATAATCGGTGATTGCTGAGAACTCTAATAACTATGATACATATTAACGTAGAAATCATTCCGAGTACTGACCTTTGACTTGAGAGTATTTTCTTAAGGCACATTTTGGGCGAATTAAATACTTCCAACGACGTTTTGCAGTCGGCTGCCCTAAGAACCTACAGCGTCTTTCAATGCTGTTGTCAAAAAGAGTGTTGCCATCAGGGTTATATATACATATGCAAAAAGAATCTGAACCGACCAATATGCTTCTTCTAACTCTTCACCCAGGCCAGGAATGGTGGTCAATTTTTGCAGTCTCATAAAGACAGCGTTTCCTGCAAAAAAACAAAACCTTTCCCCAAAAAAGGGATCCTCTTATATACTTAAAGCTGTCCCAGTTTTGCAAAAGATTTACAGAGCTGATCAGGCAGATAGGCATCAGATATTGACAGACACTCTTGTTATATTACAACTCGTGTAAGAGGCTTTTCGCTGCCTCTTGAGTACTGGTGATAGGTCTCTCCAAGAATGCCTGGTCAGCAGTCGTCAAGGGTTGTCAAAGTGATTCTTTTATAGATTTTTTTTTTATACACTTCGGTTTCCATGTTTCAGCGGTCATTTTCTCTCCAATGGGCTTGTACATTCGGTGGGTTTTGTTTTTTATTTAGGGGGGGGTGGGGCTCCCGAAAGGTTTACCGCTCTGCTTGTTCAGGCGCGATATATCGACGTGAAGCACCTGTTTTCACGCTGACCGGGATCGGTGATCGTAAAAAATTGCATATAAATAGAACCTCCGATGACGACGGCAGATGGAGGAATGATCTGCCCTGTAATCACAGCGAAGCATTCGGAATCTTCTCCACTTCCAATTGGCTTGACATCCCATATCCACACTTCAGAATGTCTGTCCGTAGTAGACTCGTGGCACAAAGAGGATTGTCGTCGATTTGTTTTTTTGGGGGGTGGGGGTTGTATCTTTACAGTTAAATGAAAGGGTCCTGATAGCTGGAATTAAAGTTGATGGGTGCATCGCTTTATCTGTGGTGGTATCTCTGAGCAAAGTCAGAGTAGCTGGGTGGGAGGCGTTGGGTGTAGGGGGTGAACACACCATCTAGTTTTGCATCATGAAACGTTGCTATATAACTTCCGACGATATTGGTGTAGATAGTAATTGATTGATCGAATTCTCACGATTAAATCAATTGCAATTTGTCCAACGGATAAACTATTGATTACAGATGGTTTCATAGATGTAAGGCTTCAGAATCAATATGGTGTGCCATTCTGCCAGTTGATGTATTTCGATGCACACAGTTTATTTCTGTTTCGGTCATTTTATGGCATCGTAAGATTATAATGACCTACCAAATTGCAATCTTGCAAATAATTAGGATATGAAATCAGCCATCGGTTTATAATCATTGGGAGAGATAAACCGGGATTCTTTGCCAAGTTCGTCGTCTCGAGTATAGATATTGTTTGTCCCATTGTTTGTATAGTCGTCGTGAAGGCTTGCACAAAAGTACTGGTCTGCCATCCTGGATTGCATTCGCTCGGTTTCAGGACGCCTTCTGCGGCTGTCGTTTTAAACTCCCGGCAGCCTGTGTGACGAGGACGAGCCATTTTCTCGGATTCGGTTTCTGTTTTTGATTCCTGGTTTCACCTTGTGGTTACTCTCTGGCTTCGTGTTCAGTAAGTGACACCCGACCGCTAAACAGTTTTACTTAGAAATCGGAGGGCCTTAATTTTGGAACGATTTCTCAGATTCCATTTTCTTGCTCCGTGGGAGGTTGGAGGAGAGAAGTATTGCCCTCAGGACAAAAAAAGAAAGAAAAAAAAGAAGAAGAAGTGAAAGAGAGGAAAGCTAGACAGCTAGATTAGTTTCAGGCCAAACGGTTTGAGGTGTTTATCGTTCACGGAAGGCAAAACTGCCGGTGCGCACCCTCCTTTTTCTCCTCGGGATAGAAAAGGATCTTTTCACGAGTAACCGACGGTCCCGGAGTAAACAAACCGTGGTACGTTATGCTCTGAATGTCAATGAGATCGAGGTTTGGATTGTATATAAATCAGAACCCAAAGAGAGTTTACAAGGGAAGAGACAGAGGATAATTTGTAATACTAGCTGGGGTGCTGTCACTCTTTTTAATAGCAATGCATTCTTTCTATGCTTGAATGTTACCCCTGGGTAAGGTTTCCAATGTTTTTCAGTTACCAATTCAGTCCATGTCTGGTCTGTTAAATTTGATCTACTGTATGTATATCAGGGTAAGAGATACAGTGATTCCTTGCGCTCTCTCTCTTCCTGCAGGTCATCATTCGAGATATTTTGTTACAAAGTTGACCTATTTGAGAAAAAGGGCAAGACCTAGAATAGGGGGCACGGGGAGGTTATGGTAGGTCAAAGACTGCACGCCATCTTGGAGTTGGCAAATGTTTGGACAACACATGCAATTTTATTGTTTTATTGGATCACTGGAACACTCTTTTGCTCGTTAAAGGAATTCTCAGATGGAATAATTACATTTGATGATCATTGCTTGAGCAACCCCCCCCCCCTCCACCATGTGAACATCTGCGACCTACTGTTCTTGAGATGCCTCACTTTTAACATACATCTTTTATAGCCACAAAGTGACCCTCAGATGGCAGCAATATTGGACCTTGAGGCAAATTATCTCCAGAATTATTAGATTACTGATTATCTCCTTAATTTTTGGTACCATTGCCGAAGTTAAAAAAAAGCAAAGAAACCAATTGTTACAAGTTCAACAACAGACACAATGTTATCAGAGACTTTGTTGTCCTCTTTT
>JAODAG010095875.1:0-15843 GCA_027574785.1 Orphnurgus asper
TAGCGCTTGAAATCAACTGCCGAACCAACTTAACCTGCTCGTTAAACCTAGTGAGCATAGCATCCGACTGAGAGACTAAGTTGTAACTATGCCAAAAGCCTGCGCTTCTTTCTGATCTCCTTCAGAACATCTCTTGACATCCAAGCTGGTTTACTAGACTTAAGCTGCCTAATTCTCACAGGAACAAAGTTTGTCACAATATAATTTATTATACCAAGGAAGAAAGACCACTGATCTTCACTGACTGCACAAAGACTACAATACAAGGGAACCCTCAATCCTCAGTGGACCAACAGTATCCTTCACTTTTTGCTTAGGCCTAACATACCCCCAAAAGCCTTGGGATTTTCCTTGATACTAGAAGCAAGTTTCTTCTCAACTTAGAGCATGAAATCAACTGCTGAACCAACCTAACATGGGGCTAACCTATGACATGCCTTAGAGCCTAACGTTACGGCCCTTCTTCATATTGATAGTTTACAAAATATTTACAAGTAATACCATCACTGTCGCTTGTTTTCCGTTTTCTTGCCTTTCCTAGCCTTCCCCTTTTCTTAAACGTAAACGTTTGGTTCATTGTCGAGCTTTGAGGTTGACATTTGTCCAGTACTGGTTTGGCCCTATCTCTTTCTAGCTAATTGACTGAGTGGCTAGCTTTCTATGGTGAATTATATAGCCACTTCAACCGTACTCCCGTTTTTCGCGGAACTAGGTATGAAGTGTAGTTTAATATGTGGGAGTATAGTACTACTACTACTACTACTAGTAGTAGTACACTTTACAACCAGGCCGAGTACTACACTACTGTAATAACTGTAGTACTAATCATAGGCCAGCCTGCGAAAGGCTGAAAAGGACGCATTAATAAAAATGCCTACGGCCGTTGAATTACCTCCCGAGGAGGATTATGCTTTCCCTGATGTGCCATTGACATCAGCTGCTATGGTGTCTGCTGGCCATCACCTTGGAAGACAATGTGACATAGCTAACAAGGTGAACATTCTTTATCTTAAAAATTTAAAATTAATGAGGACACTGTGGTTAGGCTCTACAACTAGTACAACTGCTTACATACATTACAATACAATGCAAGCACTGGATATGTTAGGCCCCATTTGGAAATTTGAGTATGCTGTGCAGGCATAGAATCCCTATTTTGAAAGGAAAAACAGCTATTGGAAAAGGCATCCACTAGTAACGTGTGTAAATTACTGTTACATATAATCTTTCATTATCTGCTATTGAAATCAAATCTTGAAGTTGAAGTAATTTAAGCATCTTATTTTAACGTCTCTTGAACTTTATAAATTTGCTAAGTTCTACTTGTGTTTAAATTAAAATGGTTCATGGTCTTGACAATTTCATGATGTGCCTGCTCCACTAGCTTTTGATAAAGCCATTAACCTAGACAGACAGTGTTATGACCAATTTTAAGTACCAAGGAGACCACAACAACTTGCCTGCATCCTGCGAGCATTCTTTGTTTATCCAAGCTGTCATCACACACAGCGATAACTTGCAAGTTGCAGAATGGTCATTAATCAAAGGCTAATTTAATACTGGGGTAGGTTTTAATGACACAGTTTGTATGTTTTGGACCCCTTTTTAAGAGTTATGGACGGGTATTTGATTGGAAAGATTTAAAGAATAAGAGCAGGCGTTACAGCATATTAGCTTTTGATATCTTTTTTTTAATAGCTTCAAGTTCAAGTAAAGTAATTGTTTGGTGCGCGAAACACCCTGGCAAGACGTGTGACAATAATCAGTATTGTGCAGAAATTCTTCAACAAGTTTGCTGTCTCTATCACCAAGGCTGTCTTGTGGGGGGGGGGGACAGGAGGGATGTAATTTGAAAATATTAAACCACACATGTGCAAAATCGTTTGTCTCTTAGTGATATCTACAGTATAGGTTTAATGGAAATGGAAAAAACATCACTCTTGAACTTGTCCCATAATTTTTGATTTGGGGCCCTTGCTATGCTACTGCCTTGGAAGTGGAGCCCATCCAACACAAAGAGTGGAGCTTCCAATAAGTTTGCTTTGTTATCATTGCCCAAATTAAGCTACATTCAAAGAAATTGAGAGTGTATATAATGTACCTAAGACTATAACTAATAAGTAAAGGCCTCCTTCCTTTTTTTTTTTTTTAAAAGCTTAGATGACACACAATTTCCACATTCTGAGCTTGCAAGTTTTAGTTGTCTTGACTGATAATGTTTTTGGCATGCTCATGAGTCTGCAATACTACTTTTGGTTCCAGACCAGGTTGTGGAAGTTGACAAACTAAAATTTCAACATTTTACCCAGCACAATATGATTCCTTCATTTAACAGGAATTTATGTTATGCAAGGCGGAAGAAGAAGATCCACGCAAGTGCTTGAAGGAAGGGAAGGCTGTATCTCGGTGCGCCTTTGCATTTTTCAACAACATCAAAGAACAGTGCGGAGGATCGTTTGCGGCTTACTGGACCTGTGTGGACCATTCTCAGCATCATTTGTTCAAGTATGTAAACCTTTTTTTGTTCAATTGTGTGAGAATGACCTTTTAGCTGTATAGGGAGTTATGTTCCCAGAGTTTGCAAGTGTCCATTGATGGGGGAACTTTTATCATCCTTCCTGATTTTCCCTTACAAAACTAACATAACTGTTAAATTCATTGTTTGTGAATACTAAAAAAAAAACACTTTCGGAATAGACAGTCTGGTTTGCAACAATGCTCTTTAAGTTGCACAACAAGTAGAGTTGTAAAATACAAATACAGTGCTACAGTAATTGTTATGATACAAATATAAATATAAGCCTAAGTTGCTGTCGTTGTGTATGTTGTGCATACTGCAGTATCCATGGGTGGTTCCAGGACTTTGAAACAGCATGGTGCCCATCACGAATGAACCTTCCTTTTCACAGAAAGGGCGCGCACACTTCGTTTCAAATCCAGGAAATGCCACTTTAACTACGAAAGGCATTTCACATTAGAGCCAAAAGTGGGGGGGGGGGGGTTGGCATATGCCCTCCATGATTCCCCTGTGGTATTGAATAATTACAGTAGTAGATGGATGCCAATGACAAACTTTTCAATACCGGTTGTCCTTTTCCATTTAGGTGTAGAAAGCAGCAGGCACAATTTGACAAGTGTGCTCTCGACAAACTTGGCTGGATCCGGCCAGAGTTAGGAGATCTAAACAAGGTATGGATCTTTTTAGGTTATTTTTCAGGTTATTTTTGCACAAAGATAACAAGTTATCATTTAAAGCATTTTGCACAAAGTAAAATGAGTAATGACCCTAGGTATGTTTGTTATTTTAGCATCATTGTTCTACAAGTATGTGGCAAACTTTATGGAACCGTGAATATTACCCCACAGGTTAACGTTAAGGTTTAAAATATGTGCCCTAGGCTGCCGAGGAGTCCAAAAGGGCCCCACACGAGGTCTCACTCCACGTGACTGATCCAGGTCACTGAAAATGATGACATTATACAAACAAAAATCTTAAAGCGGACAGAATGCCCCCCCCCCCTCTGGCGGCACTCTCCACATCATATTGAAGATACAGTATGTGCCGTGTACAACCGTAATACACATTGTCCAGGTAAGGCATGGAAAATGTAAGGTGAGGCAGGCCATATACTTTCAGGGAGACCCTTTGAGCACCTGGGGTATCAGCCTTGGGCAGGCTGACCCCCCTCCCCTCTCCAAGTGAAAACCTGTGGAGAACACTGCAGCCATAAAAAGGATTTAAACATATTTACCTTTTGTAACTATTTTTGGGCTCTAGCCTATCTGGGTTTATACTGTTTCTTTCACTTTAATATGAGATGGTAAGATTACATGTACTTACTGTCACAGTTGTAGTTGAAAGAACTGCAAGGCTATCAGCCTCCAGGAAAGTGACACAGCTTAGACCAGCAGTTCTTAGCTTTATTGGCCCCATGACCCCCTCAGACATAATGGGTCAATACCCCAAAATTGAAAAAAAAAAAACCAAAACAGCCTGATTTATTAATTAAACTTGTCTGTAATACTCAATGGGATGGGTGCTTCACAACTTGTAGGGTATAATTACGTCATGAAATACAAACCAATTTTGGCAAAGCTTCGTAAGAGAGAATTTCCACGTTCAAAATGATGCATTCCTATGGGGTTTGGACGTGTGAAGCGAAGCTACCAGATCCCGATAGCAGAAATAGTGCATATGAAACAACGGAATTGAAGCTGGCAAACAGTTTATACTAGTTTTGGCTACACTACCAACCCCTTCATAATCCAAACAACCCTATTGCGGTTGCAACCCCCCCCCCCCCGGCTTAGACATTTTAGTAATTTATGACATTATATCGTGTTGTACTATTCCTAATATGAACATATTAATGTGGTGTGTCAGGATTTAAATGTTCTGTTGTACATATACTGCATGTAACACAAGTCTAGTACAGTAGACAGCAAGGTAATTGATATTGTGTGAATAATCAAACAAGTTGTCATATGCTTGAACTGTCAAATTGTAACTAGCACAAGTACTATATATTAACTGGCAGTAGCTTACTAGACTGTTCATTTTTAACTGACATAATTACTATACTCTAGGCTGCTCAGTGCTTGACTTAATGTACCTAATATTTGTAAGACAGTTATCGATTGGTCTACACTTTTGCATTCTTCACTTACAGTTTGGTTGACATTGTTGCTACTTTTGCATGTTAGCCAATTATGCCATGTGCTTATTTTAATATCTATAATATCTATAATATCTTATATTATATATCTTATATTATATATTATTATATCTTAATAACAGGTTACAGTTGTCAAGACTGAAAGGCCTAAACCAGTATTGGATGCAGATGTACCCACACCGGTCCCAACATCAAAGCCACAGATACCAGATGATCTTAAAGCTGCTAGACTTGGTTCAAAGGTCCAATTCTTTGCATAGTTTAGGAGGTTTGTTTATTTTGTAGAGACAATTTTATTTAAGAGTCAAGGACCAGAAAATACAGTCAAGATATATGTGAGTTTTCCCATCACTCACTGTAAGCATGTTTTAGAGAAGCTGCAAACACTTTAGAGAGATAACTGAATAAGTTTCTGTAAGTATTTTGCAAATCATGAATCCTACTATTTATACATAGATATCCAGCTTTGATGTGAAACTGATCCAATGCAGGGATGTTGTTGATTTCCATATGCATTGCTCCTAGTAACCCGTAACAGATTCTAGCAATAGATATTCAAATTTAAGAACAAATGTCATCTATTTAGATGTTGTCTGATGCTTCATGACATGAAATGTTTTGTGGTTATGATAGCTTTATGCTATTAACTGTTAAATTTAACTTTTCTCTTAAAGCCAGACACTCCTAATGCAGTATGGTTATCACTGATATGGCTACGGTAATGTTTCATTATCAAAAGCTGCTTGGAACTTGAAGTTTACATTTTAAAGAAACATACAGGCATATTGTTTGGCATGTACAAGAAAATAAAAAACATAAACATTGACTGGATGTTTCTCGATTTTATTTCGCAGAGTGAGGGATGCTATCAGCTTAAAAATGTTGGAAATAAGTTTATGTTCAACAACACAAAAAGTAGAGGATCTGAAAGGTGCTTATTGACTCTATACATAGAGTCAAAGAATCAGGTGTTAGAATGTATTGTTAAAACCTTCTTTTCCTTGCTTTTTATGTACCAACGTCTATTTGTAGTGGAACAAACAAACTTCAGTGCTTGACAAAATGACATTCGAAACAAAACACAAATTTTGAACTATTCCAAATTACGCTGTCACGTCAAAACTTTTGAAAATTCTTAGTTTCCAAACACATAAAATGCTCCTTTAAAACAGAACCAAATTATCAATCATATGAAACAGTGAGTTGCCATGGGTTGATAGGTTTAGATGTAAGAATATATTGTTATAAACTTCATTTTCTTGCTTTTTAGGTACCAATGTTACATTGCTTGAAATCGTGATAACTTGCGACTATTGTCCAATTTTAATGGAACAAACTTCATTGTTCAGTGCTTGATAAAACGATATTAAAAAAAAGTCACAAGTCTTGACCTTTTCCAGTTTCACCTTTTCACATCAACACTAAGTTTTGTAATTCTTAGTTTCCAAAGACATAAAATGCTCCATTAAAACAGAACCAAATTATCACATGAAAGAGTGAATTGCAAGGACAAGACTACTGTGAAAATTGAATGACAAACTTATATAAATCATTTTAGTAATGAGAACTGAAAACTGGATGTTTATGTTAATGACAATGATACCAACGATACCAATTGTTTACATCAATAAAGAATTACGTGTATCAGGAGTAAAATTTAAATTATGTCAGCTCCCAGGAAGCAAAATACACATATGCAATTGCTGTTTTCTGTCAAGTGCCCGAGAGATGTACGAAAAGAACATTGTGTATCAATATCAGCCCACTGTTTAATAAATCACAATTGCTTACAGTTACCCATCACAATGACGTTTTGAATCCCTCTTATATGTTTTGCTGAGTGTCCTTCTGAATGAAATTCATGAGCTTTTGAAGAGTTTCAGGAGACAGACTGCAGTCCAGAAGCTGATCTTCGGTAGCCTGTGCAATACTACTGAGACATCCCAGCCCCTGCTGTAAGACCAAGCAATGTGTATTCGCGTCAAGGTTAAAAATGTGACTAATTGAACCACAAGATACGGCCAATAGTACAAGATGGAGGAGAGTAATGGAGAGGCTCTCCTGATTAAGATGCCTATGCTCCCATAGAACATCCGGATAATTTACATTACATTACAAAGACATTTAATTACCACACTCATTTAATTGCCAAATACTTTGTTCTAGGATGCAGATAATGTGCAGAGTTGTCCCTTTCTTTGTGAACAACCTACAAAAAATATTAAAGATTAACCAGAACTGAGTATTTCAGCAACCGAAGCCTTGTTAAAAGTCATGTGAACTGCGACGTTCACAATCCACAGTAATGTATTGCAAGTTTTGTGATTACCAAATGTCGTCCACTCATTGACTATTTTTGAAATGGTCATAAAATAATTGCATAGATCTGTTGTTAACCCTTTGAGTTATGTTAAGTGAGGGCTTCGGTAGGCCAGTTAATGTCTCGTTTAATTTCTCGTTAAGTATGGTGTAATTTGTGCAGAGAGACATGGTATAGTACTTCTGCAAAGCACTGCAGGGAGTGCAGGTCAAAAGTCTTCTGCAAAAATATATACAAATACTGTGAATTACTTTAATAATATAATAATTGTGAAGGATATCATGCTTTGATAGGCCAGTCTGTTCCAAAATGCTGAGAATGGTCTCCACAGATAATTGTCCAGCAAGGTGATGTTTAAGTTTAGACTGAAGAAGAACGGATGCTGGCTTACAAGTAGCCTGTTGAAAAGACAAAATCAACTTGCTTTATAAGCACACAACAACACATTGGATCAATGTCATACTACACACGATGAGTAGATGTGCCATATGTGCACACAAAACATTACGTAACATTAATGTAACATTCTTAAAGTGTCACTATCTTCACAACCATTATGTGCGATTAGATTCATACTTGGTATGGTGGCTTCAGTAAACGTTAGGTACATTATCGAATTACAATATATTTCATCTCACCATGGTCTGGTGTTAGGTACCAACTGCTGAAAATAACTTGTATACATGAAATCTCAACACTGACATGTTTGATCAAAGTCATACATGACAGGTAGATTTGCCATGATTGGTAGATTTGCCATGATAAGTAGATATCCACTATCGGTTTTGGTGCTCCTATCATGAATATTGTGGGCAAGGGCTTCAAGAATGTCAGTATTTTCATAGCCGTATGTGCGATTGCTTTGTAAAATGTTTTTTTAATATGATAATGAATTCATCTCATTAACATTTCTGAGTGGGCGGACCTAATACCAAATCGCTGGAATTAGCTAGTAAAACAAACTCTCAACTACATGTTGGATTCATGTCTTACTAGACAGGTCGATGTGTCATAATACAAAGATGTGCCCTACTGTTTTGATGCACATATGATGAATATTAATGATGGGGTTGGATTAACCTAAACTTCTTAGAATGTCAATGTCTTCACAACAGTATGTGAGTATGTGAGATTAGCAGGTATGGTGGTGTTAGTTATGAGTGGTTAAGTGTAAAACAATTGTGTAATTGACATTTCATTCTAGAAGCAAGCATACACATACTCACCATTTTGAATACATACCTGATTAATTCTTTGGCATTGTAACCAAAAGTTGCTTTCATTTTATACATACACTTAGAAGGAAATATGACTTACAACTATCAAACTTGCATGGGTCTATATGTTAAAGGGAAATTGATATAAGCCAATTAGTAAATTTAAAAAATAAAGATAATTGCATGTTGGCTCACTCACCTGTGCAATGGTTGTCATGGACTGAATGTAGTCCATATCTTTCTCAGCAAATATCATCTGTAGCTTCGTGTCTATGAATCTATTATTCGGTTGAAATACAAAAATGAGAAAGCATTTGTTGACTCCCATAGCCAACTTCATGAATGTGGTGAGACTTATTTTTAACCACTTTTGGAATTCTACGCATACCTGAAAGCAATTAAGTTTCAACTGTAAAACATTTAAACGGTCTAACTTGTACTAGCTGACAAATATGAGCTACGTTTGGAAGGGACCAAATCACCAAATTCATGACGTAAACCCTCACAGTTTTCTAGACTTTTCAAAAATTGTCTTATACTGTGGAGGGGTAGAATTCTTGGCAAATTCACCTGTAAGTTATAAAAGAACAAACTGGATAATTAACCTTTTAGGAAATGAAGCTCTATGCATGGACAGTGGGTATAGTGGATATTTCTTATTTAATTTTTTTTGGAGAAGAGGGAATGTCAGTTGGATAGAGAGCTGTACTGTCAATAGCCTGACAGGAAATAGTAGCAATCTTGAAAAAGGAAATGTACGTATTACAGTAGCTGTTACCTCATTTGAATATGTTGGATAGCATCCCACAAGGTGTCATCCAGAGTTGTTGATTTTAGTAAAAGGTAGCAGTTCCTGTGTGTGGATGTAAACTTTTTCAATCTGAAATATGATATCAGGGAAGCAAGTGCAAGTGAAGATTGTAAATAATGAAATATCAGTAAGAACATTTTTGCTGCTGATTTAGTGATCTCTACTAGTACAAATGGCAGTTAATTCACAGAGCTAAAGACTTTTTACCTGTTCAAAAAAATCCCAGTGGCAGGAGGCTGGTCCGACTCTGTATGCTGCTTTTCAAGCAAGTCGCTACTCTGAGCGATGAGGAATGCAATGCTCGACTTGGGGAAAATGACAGTAGAAGGGAGGATATTATCTGAAACTTTAAAAAAAGAGACAGAAGATGTGTTGGTATACTGTCAGTATGTCTGCTGGCTGCTTTGGAAAAATGGAAACTATGCCATAGCTCTGGTGGAGGTTTGTGTAGCATACCGTAACCTAGGCCCTGATCAAGGACTACATTGACTACTAAGTTCTTTATTGTAACCTTCAGTAAGACATTATATATTCCACATCCTCGTCAGTCCTGTCGTGCTATCAAACGTCCCTCTTTGCATGTAGAAAACATTTATAAATTTCTACTGGAGAGAGAATCTTCAAAGAAAAGTAAAACAAGGTGAAAACAGCTTATTGTCTCGCTTAAATAACATCACCGTTGGCCTAAAATATTAACTTTCTGAAACTCAAAAGCTTTCTAAATGTCGGCTCTATTGAAGGATTCATTCCTACAAATGGCTTCTAGACACTGAAGAGGATCAACTTCTCTGAACAAAATTCTCCAGGAGCAGATAGGCTTTGAGGGCAGTCCATCAAATTGCTCAAGCCTGACTGGACAATAAAGAGAATCAAATTATTATAAAAACAAACTTCTTGGTGGGCAGGAGTTCATAAAAGTAATACAATGGTTTGACCATACAGGTCACACTAATTTGTGGTTATTCTGCTTATTTAATAGTCAACTAGGCCTAAGGAAGATTTCAGATTTTTATCACAAAATTACTCAACCTTCTCAGTATGTAACAATTGCATGTTCTTTGCAGTGATGGAATAAAAAAAAATGCCTTTGCATGTTGAATTATTTTCTGTCACTGATAAACCAGGCTATTCCTAGCACCATAATATTATGCCTTATATAGTCGTTGATCAGGGCTATGCATAGCTACGGCACATTATGCAAACCAGTGGATCGAGGTTTGTGAAACGTGTGTTCGGTATAGCTAGTATCCCTTGATGAAGGACTACAATTGCCCAATGTACATCATGCATATTCTTGAAAAGTTTTCATGATTATGCGCTTGTAATTCTCCTATAAACATTGTACACGTGGAATACAAAGCGTACGTACAAAAGAAAACACACCCCGAGTCAATGATGTATTCACCAAGGCTAGCAAATACCCATTTGACTTGCACGTAAAGAAGCCGAATGCTAATTGACTTAGTGTTACAGTCAGTGTAAGGAGGATTTGGTGCTAAATTTGTCGTTAACTTCTACGGTTTGATTCACGTTGTATTTCGATAGCCTGCATTTGAAAATGTTCAGTCGGAATCTGAAGTGGTTTAAGCAATTCGTCAATTGGCGATTTCAGGTGCATATCAACTGGCATTAATTCATTGCACATTCAGTTCGTTGGCATTGATTTTGGGTACACCCATATAGCCCTGTTATTAATAGGCCCTTGTAGCATATGGGCCACGACAGGGACGGCCGTCTGCACGTTAAAACGCCCATCGCGATTACGATAGTAGTAGCTCTAACACTAACAGTTAACTTAGGCCTAGGCTACTTATGAATTACTTTAAACGTTACATCTGACTTTATGATGTTCCTGGGACAGAAGGTACTGCGTAACAAATTCGTTCCTCAGATTCGTATGGATGACGATAGGCCACGAATCCTCAACCTCCGGCATCATGTGAAGACTTCCAACAGATCAAATAATTATAACTGACATTAAATTAAGCAATGATTCCGTAAACGTATATAATAAGTAATTGTGTTTTACTATGCCGGCCCCGGGTGCAACGGGGATGATACATTGAAAACTAAAACACCACGCGATAAAATAGACGACAAGACGTAAGTTCTAGCAGACGTTGCCCCAACCATCAGTGATGCACATCAAGGACAAGTGTTCGAAACACGGGGCGGGGGATGACCCCCAATCTCGAACCTCCCCCCCTCCCCCTCAAGCTGCATTATAGTGACGACGGGGACACCCTGGTCCTAAAAAGACCAGAAAGTCGGGTTGATCGAGGTGATAGGCCTACTTTGGCAAAACGATCATGGTCCATCATGGGATCCCGAGTGCCGGCGGTTTTCAAGCATACTGAGTTAATAATTTGAAAATTCAAAATATTAATTTCATCGGGCCAAAACCATTGCTGTAATATGACTTCATACTGTTATTATGGTATAGGCCTTTGGGCATATTCGTAGACCATTGTGGCATTTCGGGACTCTTTTAAGTTTGCTGATTAAATATTCATGAACGGCGTGGCCAATTAGAAGTTGCTTAAATTTGGCATGCAAGAAATAAAACATCGGTTGCCCCATGTTGCCCCACGATGATGCCCCATATGGTCCAGTCAAGAATCACATTGTGTTTTCCCGCGAATACCATGCATGTTATATTGAGTGTGACTGGGTTTAACATAAAAAACTGACAAATGCAATGTCTTCGGCATAACTTACCTTATGTTTTATTGATTTCGTAATAAGTTGGTATGGACACGGATCGTAGTTTCACTGCGATAATTATTTCTGATTAAATATTGATGAGGGGTTTTGTTTCAGTTTAAACTTACCACACTGCATGATGCTAAATGATCCGAGTCAAGAAATATATTTTTGTGTGGATTTATGTATATTAATAAGTAGGCGTGGCTATAATTAACGTGACAATTAAAAAATACAACTTCTCCATATAGGCGGTGTTGTGACTTCATATGATTGTGATATACATCCACAGAACTAGTAATATCATCCAGATATTCAAGCATATTTGTAAGACATTAACTATTGATTAATGAGTGCTCATTCGTAAATCGAACAAGTGAATCCTTGATAAGAGACTCCAAAATCTTACACACTACGCTAGTAAGACTCGCAGGCTTATAATTACCATAATGACTGCGATGACCCTTCTTGAAAATAGGGGTAACATTAGCAAGTTTCCAATCACCCGGAACCACACCCGCATATCCATAGATCGCTGAAAAATCATGGAGGGCGGACCATCCAAGATACGTGCAAAAGTCTTTAACAGAAATGGATGCACCTTAGCAGGACCAGCAGCCTTATACTGCCCAAGACAGCTTAATCTTTATTGAACTTCACTGACTGTGAAAACTACAGAACTTAAAGAGGAAAGACATTGACAGTAATTCCGGGCAAATCATTATCCTCTCCTGCACAAAGACTGAATCATTGCTCCACCATTTACCATGGTAGTAAACATGTTAGTATAAACATGTAAACATGGTATAGACATTATATAGTCAGAGTTAGAGGAATGGATCCTGAAATCAAAGTGTTTCTATTGTGTTCTTTTTATCGGGGAGGGGGAGGGGCGGGGTTGTTTGAGATTAACGAGGACACTGAACTTGGAAATACTTTCCAGCAAATCGGAAACTGCTCACAGTTTAGTTGAAGAAGTAAAGCCTTAGAGGGAATTTCCCGTGTACTAGCATTTTCGGGGCCGATGATTCATCTGCGCAGTTTTCCGTGACGTAACAACAGTTACTCGTATTACACGCAAGGATGGTTTAATTATTTTTTATTTGTAACAAAGTTTATCAAAAAACCCCTCAGATCAATCATGTTTGTGACGGCAGTGAAGGAACCCACGTATAATTCCAAGTAAATACTATTAAATTGATACTAGTACCATGCCAAGAAACGTGAAAAGTTGACCCACTAAATACCTAACCCTAACGCGGAGAGTGAAGACAAGTGTGTGTTGTAACACGGAAGTTTGCATCGTCGCTCAGTCAGTGGGCCTGGAGTGTGAAACTCGTCTGTACTTGTAGCCTAGCCGCTAAACATTTTCCGCTTGTTTAATGATTGTTGACGTTACTCGTTCGTCAGGGCCTACTCGCCCCTGTGTTCCCCCATCAATTAACAACAGCAACAACGTATTCGAGGGGGAGTGTCCTCGGAAAGCACTGTAGCTCTAAACTTCATTGTAAGGCGTCTTTGGGATAAGTTTGGTAAGTTCACCTCGAGAATAAACTAGTTAGGCCTAACCTGACGTAGCCTACTGCTGAGTAGTGGTACTAGATACTAGTACAAGTATTAGTACTATTACTAGTAGTACTGTAACTTGTGTAAGCCTGTAATAGTAGTACTCGTACTCGTACTACAATACAAATACTACTAGCAGTACTACTAGTAGTAGTACTAGTACTACTTAGTACTAGTAGTTAGTAGTAGTACTAGTAGTACTGTAAGGTAGTATTAGTAGTACTCGTACTACAATACAAATACTACTAGTAGTAGTACTAGTACTACTACTACTTAGTACTAGTACTTAGTAGTAGTACTAGTACTCCTTAGTAGTAGTAATAGTAGTAGTAGTACTACTTCTAGTAGTAGTAGTACTACTAGTACTAGTAATTTTAGTATTACTACTACTAAGGAGTACTAGTACTACTAGTAGTACTAGTAGTACCTAGAGTAGCATACAGGCTAGTACTACTGTAGCTACTGGCGCTCACAGCGTAGGCTGCCTAGCTTGTCTTTCCACTTGGTGCCATGGTGGTGCCATGGCATGTATGGTGCTGGTTTAGAGTCCATGCTTTTTCTTGGGTGGGTTTTCTTAAAAACCATGCTATTTAATCGTACTGTGTGTAACATAGGCCTCGAGAGTCAAAATGCTGTGAGCGCCGGTTGGCCTAGGATGCGTTAGTATAGGCCGAGTTGCATGTGTCCAGTTACTTAGTTTCCTTGGCTTGACTTGAGAATGATGTAGGCTAGTGCAATGTAGTAGAACTATGATATCAGTATGACACCTTCCCTTACTGTAGTATGGAGATTTGATCTCCATCATCCATGTTTTTACAGTCCTAAAATGGACCTGTAATAATCTGCAGCTGACATCCATCTCAAAAGCATTAAGTATATAAATGTAAATAAGTAATGCATGAGCTGCGAATGATGTTGCGGGGGATATCAGTAGTTTCTGATAACAATTTTACCTAAAAACGGCAGATGAAATCAGTCAAAACATGATAGCCAAACATGAGCCTGTGAATGATGTTGCGGGACATTGGGTAGGTACTTCTAAGTTGGGGGAGAACTGGAAGTTATTTGGGGCGACCTGGTTGGGGGGAGAACTGGCAATGGATTTAATGAACTTTGACATATCAATACTGAAACTTGGACTTTGGGAATTTTTAAAAGTTACTATGTATCGTTCAACCTTAAACCCTTTGGCTTCTCTTTTATGTTATTGTTGACAAATCGTCATGATAGCGGACTCTTTGGATCGTTTCCATTATTAATTCCGTTTCAATTCGTCCCAAGTGTCCACAAACTGTTGCACTCGTCAACTGGGACGGGACGGTACCGTCTTTGGTGACTTGGATACAAATTTCATAGTTTACCTCTGGGTCTTTGGGAACTATTTGGAGCGTGGATCTTCTCTTGACCAGTGGTAAACGGGTGTGGTGGGATGGTGTATAAATGTCGTTTTCTTGCTACAGCAGTGTACTTTACTTTTTATTTTCTGTGTCTATAACAGACATTCACAGTATTCTTTGTGCTGCATATTTTACAGTGATTACGTTTTATTTTTGCTTTAGATTATATATGTTCTGCACTTTTCTTCCGATACGTGTTTAGTGAAATGTGTTGGTGTTAGGAGTTTTGTTGTTGTATCTTTCAGATGTCACTCTCCGCTGACGTAGCGCCTTTCGTATCGGGACAGGTCTTCCACGGGGGTGTTCCCAACCAGTACTCCCTCCCTCACAACGTCAACGCTGGAGGTTACATAGCAACCGGTCCGCAGGTCGGTGCTGTGCCATCGGTGCCCAGCGGCAACGACCAGGCAGGATACCCGCCCTACATGGTCAACTGCTACCCGTATGTAGCAGATGGGTAAGTGAGAATGCTAAGTGACCTACGGTGGAGGAGAACTTTTTATTGGCTCAATACATTAGTCGAAGAAGCACATATACTTTGTGTGTTTGACAGAAATACAATCTCAACCATTTTGCAAATATGTATAGAGAAACGTTTCCGACGTTACGTCTGCTCTTCATACACTTTACTAGTAACTCTGATGTAGTGGTAGCTTCGTGCACGGATTCACGAATCCGTATGTGAGACTGGTATTTTTGTCTTTGTTGAAGTCTTGTGTATTGTGTTTTTTTGGGGTTCTCGCCTACTGGTATGTATTCTTCTGAAAGTCACCCTGGGGGGTCTATTGTGTATACTTTGTTGTACTCCTACAGTAGCCTAAGGCCCTATAACATTTGTTGGCATCTCGCCAGGTTGATTTAACTTTGGTTCATGGCACCGCCATTGTTTGCATGTACCTGTAATTGAATCCCCTCCAGGGTTTGTTATATTGCATCATCTATTTTTGATATCTGCAACCACCTGAAATATCGTTTTTCGGAACTTTATTTCAGTCAAGTACCAAAAATGCATTTGTTTAATAAGAAAATTAATTATTGTACATTTTAAAATGCATATTAAGTACATAATGAAAAATTAATTAATCAGGCTGAGGGGATACCAAAGAAGCTAAGAATAGCTTATGTATGGTCCCCTAAAAAGAGAGTGAAAAGG
>JAODAG010095986.1:0-14395 GCA_027574785.1 Orphnurgus asper
CCATAGCGATGGAAATATGCATTGCACAGCCGCTGAATGGCACACAATTGCGATGCGAAGCCCATCAAATAATTCCCAACCCATCACCACCCCCTCCCCACCCCCTAGTGAACTGTTCATGTGACAGTGTCAAGTCACATCGATGTCCGGATATACTCCCCAATTTAAAAGTCGCCACAGCTACATCCCTGACTGCCAATGCTAACTTAGATGTGCATAGTACGTATAATCACACTTGGTCTGTTATTTTCCTGCATTTTCATTTCTTCCGGTTGAGATGGGAAAATGAAACAGAGACTGAAAGACATTATAGAAGATGCTCCCGATATTTCAAAAAACTCATACTCACTCTATTTGGAATGAACATAATCTTTGGATCGAAGAAAGTTGTGTCGATGTATATGCTCTGCAGTGGTTTCAGTCTGCCAACACAAACACAAAATACATGACAATTTATTTATTGTACTACATTATTTAAAGTTTGCAAACAGAATATGTAAAACAAAAGGTGATATGAGAATTACACTATAACTAGTGGCACAGCCATGCATGAAACAACTGCCCACAGAATTTTGAAAGATGACACAATGCATAAGTTAGGTTTTACGTACTATTACGACTTGTGCCTGCTTGGCTGAGCATCGATACTATGTCATCAGCAATACCATTCACTTTCTGAAGTCTTAGGTAGCAGTCCATACGTCTAACCGCTGGCTTGATTGTTTACAAATGTCTCTGGCTGTAATGGTGCATTACTCAGAGGCGGATCCAGGGGGAACACAACTCTTACCCCTCCCCTCCCCCTATTTTTGGCAGAATACTGTAATTTCGAAGTTGCCATTACATCCCGATTTGATTTGTGAATGAGGGAGATGGATTCTTGACTTATAACCCCTCCCCTCACCCATTTCAATATCTTGGATCTGCCACCGAGTTACTAGGCTTAGCAAATGCAAATGACGAGTAATGACAAAACAAAAGCTGTCTAACTCTAACTAATGATTTAAAAACATTACTATTATGGAATTGTTCTTACCCCGTCCCTAGGTGTAAAGCGTCGATGTTAGCCGCATCTCCTTTCTTGAGTCTGAAATCACCGGTGTACAGGATGTTACCAGCACCGCCTTCGAGAAGGAACCTGCGATGAAAATAATTCCCTCCATCAGACACAAAGGGCGAGATCAAAGACTACAACCGTTTCTTTTCTTTTTTGATGAATTGTATTTAATGAATTGTATTAGACGGTACAAAAAAACAATTGCAGGCATATAATCTGGATGCGAGGAACAGTTTACTTGAACCTGTCTGTCTTTTCAAAGAGTCGATGGATTTGAAAATCGATACATTCTTTGTTGGCTGAAACAGCTAGATCTAGAGGTAAATATATTTTCCTTTTTTATATCAATGGGTGTTCCTAAAATGCTTCTCTTCATTGGTCTTTTTCAATCAAATTGAAACAATCGCAAACAAACCAAAAGTAAACTTTAGCCAACTCTTGAACTAAACTAGACAAGACAGGGCAAGAATAGATTACCATTTCTAAATACTGATGATTGACTGGCAGTTATTGCATAACAGTAAACGTGAGGCGTCAAATTTAAATTGCAGAATGAAGAGAATTTTTGTTTGTAAATTAAAATCGGGTGACATTTTGTGAATTCATCAAATAGGTTCTGGAAACATTTTAAATTTGAAAAATATGATCTGGTAACATTGTGAATTTGCAAAATATGATCTGGTAACATTGTGAATTTGCATTGGCTATTTGTGCTATTGAATATGTCTGGCATCTTACATGACCGAGCCTGGACAGTGACCGGCTGGTAATAATGTAACCAGGAGTTTTTCATTCTGTAAAAACAAAAGAATAAAAATATATTAGTCATCATATCAAAGTCATCATAAGTCCTGTTATATATTTCAATTTTGACTGGGAGTGCTCAACAATATGCACTTGGCACACGTTGCAAATGGCGACGGTGACCCGTTTCCAAGAAATCTTCTTTATCAAATAAATGCAACTTGATCTTCGTAGTTGCATTAACGTACAAATTAATGTTTATTGGCGGGGCTGGGGATTAGCGGAAGATTGACTTTAACAGGGTCTGTTAAACAAAATATAAACAACGGAGAAAATGTTGTGTGCATGAATTATGAAAATATTTACATTAGGTCGCCAAGAGCACGTACATACATGCGCTCATCGTTACGAATACAGTCTGATTCACGACCCCTTTCCGCAGTCTTTATACCAGTCTCGTGATGAGATTAAAATGGAACATTTATATTTTAATGAAGCTTTGAAGGAATCATACCTCTCCATTGACGTCATTCGGAACGATTATTTCGCACGGCTGGCTGACAGGCAAGCCTACCAGCGACTTTTCCAAGTGTTGGTGCTTCCTACTCGTCAGCAAGAATTCTTTGGTGACCTCTGAACAGTATAAATTGAAGCTAGGGCTGATGATAGAAATGTGAAATGGTTGAACCCTTAAGAAGCCTTACCAGTGGAGCAAACAGTTCCCTTGCCTGTAAACTCTAAATAATCATTGAGGTGGAACCAGGCCCAAAAGATTTAAATTAATCAGGTGCCCCACTCCCACCCAAAAAATAAAGTAACTAGACCTGAAAAAACGTAAACCTTTGTAATGGCTCATGATGAATACCGACTGGCCCCTGCGACCCAAAGGATGTCTTTGGCAACCCCCCCAACAAAAAAAACAATCAATAGCTGGCTATGTGAAATTTGACAGGATAGATCTATCAGCCTAGCCCATGTTCTCCCTCGTAGGCCATCTGGTTAAGGGCTGTTAAAGTCTCGCAAAGACGGTCGGAACATTAAACGTCGACAGCAAACTTGGAATACCTGCACAGGAGGCTATAGCCATCTTTCTAAACCTAGGTCTAAGATTGGCTAGAAATCAGGACTAGTTATTTGAGAGGGAATTTGCAGGAATGTCCATGATTTGCACAGGGCCCTGACGGAAAAGTCCAATGACGATTCTTGTGACATCATCTAAACAATTACACGTAACAAACCAAGTGGCATGTAATAAGGGTTAATCACGTAACAGAAATACCACATCGTAAGTTACAAATTAAAGCTCGGTTTCCCTGCAGAAGAGCGGGATAGCCACGCGACGAGCGACAAGTCTGCATGCTCACGCCGTGCGTCGGAAAGTATCACGAAACTTACTGTTTATTCAAATGATCCGCAAAAGTATGCGAGTGCAGTCCGACCATATGATCTACAATAAGAAATGAAAAGTAACGTTTAAATTACACGGTGAAAAATGAATGGACGAATTTCTCCGAGAGTGCTTTGTATACAACAGTAAAAGAAAGATGCATTCGCAGCAAGGCTTATTAAAGGGTTTAATGCAGTGACGACAATAATTGGTTTCATAGCTTTCTCAGGAGTTTTGTATATTTAAGGAACATACTTCATAATATTGCATTATAATGCGTAGACGAAACCTAAATATGCTTTACTTTTTATTCAAGGCCACTCTATCTTTCAGATTTTCCAACAATACGTAATTTCTTAAACTTGAGTTCATTAAGGGCTAGGAAGCTTCTTAGTGTAACATATTAATGTAATACAAGCTACTGGTTATATTCTACACCATACCAGTGAAGTTCAAAGTAGAGGTTATGTAAAAGGCAATTAAAATACCAGAGTCTACGATCAGTGGAGTGCTACTGTACATACCAAAGCACTGTATGCAGCCACTTTGAATACAGAGTTCATGCCAACGACTACACTGTGTCATGTCTCTCTATTTTTACAGTAACGTAACGCATTATAAAAGGACATATTATTACAACCATGTCCGTGGTGGTTCGTGGATGAACACCAGCTGTTAAACAAGCCTTTTCCTTACAACCAATTTTCAGAAGTTATAACAAGGGTGACATGTGACCATCCAACCCATCATCTTCGCTGGACCGCCATTTAACGTCCTCATCCGAAGGAAGTGAGTTGCCGACTATATTTGATTGTCAGAATTTTTTCAAAACAAATATAGATCATCGGTTCATTTTGACCTCCGTAGAAACAAACACAAAAAGTTATTTGCCTAGCAATTTCTCTTGCCTTAGAACACGATATGCTCCTTTGAATCTTTCGATTGGCAGAACTTCCAATTTTTGACTAAAATGTTATTTTTTATTTTATATATTGTATGTACACGTTAACATTTGCAGCAAAACAGTTACCGGTGTGAACATGCGAAAGGAAATATGCCCTGGCATTCAAGACTTGCTTTCCACGGAAAAAATCAAGGGCGAGCTGAGGATATTCTCTGGTGATGCCGCCAAACGTACTCATGGCGGCAAAGAACCCCTCAGACAATCATCGTGGATGTGTATTAACTATAAGGCAATGAAATAAATTTAGTTAGTGACACATATAAACCAAAATTCTTAATTATTTTTTTCACTTTATCTTACGGTAACTTTTAATGGACTCACGGTGACTGTGCAGGCACAATTAAGATTGGATTCCTAGCCAATTATATAGCCCTATATAACTGTGTGTTAAGGACAAGTGTTACTGTACAGTGCAATAAGAAGAGAAAATGGCAAACACATTCCTCAGTCTTACATACAAATTTGCATCATTGCATATTTCTTCTCCTGAACATTTAAGTACATGTATATATGTCATGATCGATGCAAATGGTCCACAAGCTTGTGGTAAAGCCATTAACTTTCTAGAGATACAGTTAATTGGCATACGGCTCAGGAACGTAATACAGTAGGTTAAAAGCTTCTGTGCCACTGACAGTCACAAGGCAATAATACTGCCTACAGCTGTGAGCAAAGGGTAAGTTTTAACGACCCAAGTCATGATTATGTTTCAGACCCCATTTTTAGAGTTCTGGACTGGGGTATGGATGATCGGTTTAAGTCGAGGTGTCGCGGCATGGCGGACAACAATATCGCAATCAGCTATACAGAGTTTCCTATTTAGCCTTTGCTACTGTAGTGTAGATCCATTACCGTGCTGCCGGGGACCCGCCACAGACCTAGTTTTAGGTTTGCCACGTTCCGGAAATGGCCTGTTCAAGGACTATAGACAGTATCACTGACACTTGCAAGACAAGTTAGGATTAGTACTACAAGTACAACTAGTACTACTAAGTTAGTACTACTAATTTATTTGTACTAGTAGTAGTACTACTAGTATTAATACTACACTAGTACTAGTACTAGTTTAACTACTATTAGTATTACTAACCCTGATCACGTCCTAGCGTTTTACAAAACTTTACACAATCCTCCAAAGCTAGTTTTTGGACTAACGAACTGTTTAGGGCCAGGTCTTATTTTTTAATTTAAGTTAACATTCTAAACCACCTACCGTGGTGTGAGTTCACATTTCGACACTTGATGAAGCTTTTTTCATTTCATTTTTGGAGTCAAATTCCGCGCCCTGTATGACCCTGTGTGACCTGCGGGCGGTCAGTCAAAATACATACTACTACAGTAGTACTAGTGCTATGATAGTACTAGTAGTAGTAGTAGTAGTAGTAGTAGTACTACTTTTTACGTGTCCCACCATGTGGGGAAAACGAATGCCACAAGCCCGGAGGCAAAAACAAAAACCAGATCTACAAAACAATACAGTAAAACAGACCCCAAAACCCTCACGACTAACGCAAAAACAGACTCACGAAAACGGTCCCAAAATCAAGATCTATAAAACGATGTAGGGTCGCTCTTCCCCCCTCACCTACACGTAGTACTAGTAGTACTAGTAGTAGCTGTAGTACGTTACGTTACAGTTCCATACGAGACTAGATATCCGTTCCGTTAGCCAGGAGGAGATAGATGCTGCCAAAGTTAACATAAAAGTAATCATCACACCTCCAAACTTACCACTTCCAATTTCCATACCGGCCCCACGCATCCTCTTTGCATTGTGGTATAATAATTACTCAGGTGCTATATTGCCGGCAGAGTTATGATGTCCCTTTTGGCGTGCGATTGGCTGGAAATGTTATTAATATAATAATATGTCAATCAATATCACGTATAGACACTAGAATTAAATATGAATAATTTTTAATAAGCTCTCTTTCACAATTAACGCCCATTTACACCGTATGTCTTCAATAGTCGTCTGCTACAACTGTCCACTTTGTGTTTGACCTCAAGTTCAATTATTCCATTGCAAAGAAACACTCCACCACTATTAATAATGATTCCTTCCTCCCAAAGAGGGTTACACCGAACTTCTATCTTCTTCAGTCAGTCACGATCTGTTAGACCCTATGCATCGTCCTTAACTTTCGCCATTACTCATACTCATAGTTCCTTTGGGCCTAGCCTAGGCCCCGGGTAACAAAGTCACCTTCATTTGTTATTATTGTAGGTCGGCAGTATATCATTAACCTGTTACTGGCAGCCTAGACTAGTGCCCCCACACAGTCGCGACATGCTTAGGCCCACAGTAGTAGTACTACTCTACTAGTACAGTACTACCGTAGTAAGTAAAACAGCCTAGCCTAACACAAACTCAGTGCTGAATTTTAAATTTAAGTTACGCCTCCATAGCACTTAGAATCCGGGAGCAGAACCTCTGCAGAATGTTGCACTGCAGAAGACTCATTCACGACGTTGGCGTGACCAAGGGGAAGACCATCACCGCAGCTTACCAGGTAAAATTTCTTCAGTAGGCTATAGGCTGCTTAATCCTAGCCTCAACACTAAAGTAATCGGAAATAAATGTAAGTTGGGATAACGCTCTGTATAGCATAACGTTAGGCTAGTCAACTTTTGCAGTACGCCCTAGGGGATATGGGAGTCGGGGGCGAAGTCCAGGGTTTTGAGAAATTTAGGATATATTATAGAAATCATCGATTTTATAGAAATTTGATTACACAGAACTAAAAACCCAGGTTGGGCCAAGAGTTGAGGCCCAGCCTCTGAAGCTTGGAAGGTTTTGAGTATATAATACTGGTTTCTTTGTATTATTATTTTGCATGCAAATGTATTGATTGAGCAAAACATTAGTATAATAAATGTATGAAATGGTATCCTGGTATTAATAGAGTACCCCAACGCCCCCAAAAAGCCAAGCCAAACTGTTATATCAAGGTCATCCTTATATTGCAATGACTATTGACAAATTTGTCCACACTAATGTCATCGAGGTTGGCCAATGACATAGTTTGATGACTGTTGATAGCTCGTACCCCTAAGTCACTTGTTCTCCACCTGTGTTTTGGAGGAAGTGTACACGGGATATGCAAATAAGCTTGTACAGTTAAAAAAAAGGTATTGCGATGTGGCAGCATGAGCTTTGTGAGGGCAACGACAGCATTAGCCGTGATTCCAACTTACCTCTCCAGTAACTTTCTGGCTTGGTGGAGTTCACATTTGAGGTCAGTCTGGAATACACCTGTTGTGCCTTCATTGCCTCTTCCTGTAGAAACATTTCATTGGTAGGAAATATAGCGTCATCTCCTGACAACTGCGTAGGTGGACAGCCAAAATCTACGGTTTGGGAGCTTGGTCAATTACGTGTCCACGACTACGAGTTGGGTAGAAACGGACTCTGAATTCATCACAATCCGACATCTCCTCTCTCGGTGTCCAGTTGGCACCATAGCAACAGAATCATCCCTGAGTAAAATGCTGAGCGCTATCTGACGTCAATGGCATCATGAACTTATAGCATGCAAAGAAACAAATCTGCCTTTTAATTGGGTTGTGCATACTTTTTTTGATAGTAAAACGAAAATTCAATGACTATCTTTGATTGCTGCTGCTCATGGCCTTTGTTGCAACATCTACTTTTCTCTTTAATAATTTGTCCATTTTAATCGTTAGGAAATTTGAAATTTGCAGTCTGTAACCATGAGAAATTATTTATTGACTGAATATCGGTGAATAGCGTATGAAACTGTCTGGTTTCATATACATAGAAAAACACATGCCACTACCATGAGCTTCACAGGTTATGAAGTAATGACTAATGATGTGAACCAAACTTTGCCTACAACTTAACAAATTTGTTTCTGGGAATTCCAGCCATGATTCCTTTAGGGAGTTTAACACAGTTTATTTTTGTCTGCATGCCTGGTCATGAGTTTAACCTCTTTCTTGTTACGACTCAATTTGCAAAAGTTGTCAATGCTAGGAGTGCATGGTGAAATTGTTAATATCTTGTACTGATAAATGTGTGACAATTGTACGTAGTGCAATTGGGAGTTTATTTTATGGAGTGCGGTTAGTAATTTTATTGAGTCATCTGGTGCGAAAACAACATTAACAAGAATTAGTAGTTTACCACAGTTAAATAAATAGAGCTTTTATGATCGATTAAAGTGATAGGTATACATTTTTTTCCAAGAGAAATAGAGCAAATGAAGAAACATAGTCTGGATTTTTTAAAGCTGATTTATATTCAATCAGTTATGCCATACTGGCAGTGGATACAATATCTGATGACTTTATAGTAGCTAGACCTTTCTGTACATAAATCTTCCCAAAGGTTACTGCAATTAACTGTCTGCAGAACAGTTATTGTTTTGTAATGATTTTGTAATAACTAGTCACTCAACACAGACGTGCTCGGGCTAAGTCGTATATGTTTTAAATTGTGGATGAATGCATGTGCTGAGTCATGGAAGTGTTTAACCGATGATCAGTCAATTGCTTCTTAAATGCTGCCCTGAAAAAAGGTTCAATCATAAATTTTGATCAACTGTGTACTCATCAGGAATTCCATGGTTTCTCCCTTCTGCACAGAACAGAGCTGTGTTATATTGAAGCACTCAGAATAGTGCTTGCTGTAGGGTTCTGTAATAATGTTCTTCTCGGTTAAATATTGCTATTGAAAGATTATGCTTTAACATGACAGTTCAAATTTGAGGTTTTTCTGTTATACATGAAATTTGGTTTGTATAATGAGCCTAATGCTTACGAGTTACAGGTAATACTAATAGTGGTGCATTACTCTATTTTTTATTTTCTAAAGGTTTTGTCAAGACCTCGAAACCACACCCCAACAAGTCATTACAGGTGAGTGTATACATACATGCAGTATCAAAGTATAAAATAGGTTTGCTTGTTTGTCTTATAGCAAATTATCATTACAGTCAAGTCAACTATTATATTGTAAATATACTGTCATTTTATGGAACATGATGGACCTATATTCAGACCTTTCTACAGTTCTGCAGTTGATTTTTCAGAGGTTCTTTTCCTTGATCAGAGTGACAATTGAATTGACAGCTACTAAATGTTTTTCCATTCTGCCTATTACTTACATAACACAATCTACTCCCTTACCTACCATTTTTACACTTCTAGCGAAGATGGCCAATTACCAAGGGTAATAAATTATCCACCATACTGAGAGCCATAACTGTTAACTAATCCCCTTTGGGGATTATTAGCTGTAGGACAATAAACTTCATCTTCACCTCACAGGCACCTTGGTTCAACAAACCAGGGAGCTGCCTCTAGTGGCAGCTCCCTGAATAAACTACGCACCACACAAATCCCTTTTGTTATTAGTTTGAGCCTACCTTGTCCTTATAAATCTAGGGTGAGAGTAAATGTTACCAGTTCTACTTGTGTCCAAGGTGAAAGTTTACAGTAAACACAGTCAAGGTAAAAGTATAGTAAACACAGTCTGTGCTGGGCATGTCTGAAGTGACAGTCATAATAAAAAAATGTCCAGCTGTGTTAAAGAGGAGCTAGAATAGCACCAGCTCAGACACTTTAACCATGGGAAATTAAATCCATTACACATAAGTAGGGGAGAGCAATAGGAATAATTAATTATATTATAGCCTCTAATCTGGATCATTTGTACCTATATATAGGCTGAAATCATCAGGGACATATATGCATTCCTGCAGTGCTTGCTTGCAGAATACTTCAGCTTAGCCTTGTAAATGTGCCAGGTATACTGTATGGACAATTGTGCCCCATAGTCCAGTCAAGAAGAATATTTTTTGTAAATCTTGTATGTAAATGAGTGAAAAACTTAAATTGCAGTTTCTCCCATGACTGCAAGTTTTATTGACTTCCAACTGTATATGGCATGGGACACATTGATAGACAATGGCAATGACACGGCAACAATTTGCTGATTATTCAAGTCCAAATGAATTGAACCGGATGCCAGTTCGCAAGTAGAATTGCCATACCGTAATAACAGTGACTTCATTACGTTCATTTATCTACCCCTTTTGTAACATATTTAAAAATGTAAACATGATGTACCAGAATGCTATAATATAAGCACAAACAATTTACAGTTCTTAACCTAGAGATATAGGTAGAGAGATCTCTCTCCTGATATCTTGAGCAACTTTAATTTACCCGTCCAATAATTATTGTTTCTTTTCGTAGTACCGAGGATGCAGACTACATCGAAGACAGCATCCTCCCCACTATGCATTTCCAAGCCGGGTTGCCAAGGTTACCGATCCCAAAGCTGGAGGACACCTGCAGGAGGTACCTCGCATCGCAGAGGCCGTTGCTTAGTGACGACGAGCTAGCAAAGACGACGAAACTGGTCCAGGAATTTCAAGCCAACGAAGGACAAGGTATCGTCGCGATGTATAAATGTCATTACGTGTATTTCTTCCATTAGAAGCATTCAAAGTAGCATGCAGTGTATGTACTTATATCACTGACCCCTCCCCCCTACTAAAAGAGCACATTATCTATCATTGCAGAGGTTGAAGGATCGTGAAGGATAAGGCTGGGTGATGATGTTTTATTTTATTTTAATTACCTTATATCCATCCCATCTACAGTTATACATATATTGTCTCTTTGTTTTGCAGTTTTGAATGTAACCGGGGGCGGGGATACCATGATTACTCCCCTAAGGTCGTCTAAAAATAGGCCTTCTTCGTAAGGTCACACGGGCGAAGTATTTCATGGTAGTTTCAGATTGATAGGTACAAAATAGTGGTAATGTTGTTCAGATTGCCACGGTATAAAATTCTGTCCGCAATCGATTTCTAAATTAGACATCGTTACCGAGAAGTTACAACTGCTGCATCGTTTAATTAGTGAAAATGAGGGACACAGTCTCACTTAACAAATTCGCAAGATTAGTTAACCCGTGCGTGCTAATCCTATTTCGGACAAGGCCTCCCCCCACTACCTGAAATCCATGCTTTTCAAAAGATAGGCAGTTGTTGGAAATGTTTTAGGGAAGGGCTACTTACAGACTTGTATGTTCTACGAGGGGTCTTTCTGATAGTCATTTAAAATTGTTCAGAGGTTTTTAGAGGCCACCGTTTCAAACTTCAGAATGGGGTGATGTGGGTTAGACGTTATGGAAAATGTCTTCTCGCAGAGAGTTGTGGATGCACTACATGAGCGGAATAGTCTTCTCCGATTCGGTCAGTGAAATGTCTAAAGGTGTCAATGCCCTTAAGGAATGCTCTTGATTCTTTTGCTTTTTTCACTCTTTTTATTTCCAGAGTGGAAAGTGGTTTGGGTCCTTGGCTTTTAGGGATCTTTTTATGAGGATGCTCGTCCTTCCTATCCCTTTACTTACTAAAAGAAACTAATTTAGTCTAATTTAGTCTAAAAAAGTCTGTAGTATTTCCCATGTTTTCATTAGAAAGATATTTTCGTTCAATTTCAACTCAGAACTACAGAAAGAGCTGAAAGCCCAAGACAAAAGAAATAAACACACCAGTTATATTTCAGGTAAGAAAGTGTTTATGCACATACTTCAAACATAAATGGACAGTTTAGGTTAAGGTAAACTATGTTGTTTATGGATGTAGAGTTAAACGACAAGTTTACATGTAATTTGTCTTTGTTTTGAAATGGCCTAATTACATTTAAAGATTCATGGACTATATATACTACACCAGAGCTGTAAACACAATTACTAATACACAAAGCTATCAATATGACAATAACTGGTTGTCCAGTTTATACTGCAGAGAATGCAGATAATAAAAAAACACCTGGATATCAGGCCTTGACATATGCGCTCCCCAACTCGCCATTGCATGGCGACTAACATTTGGCTAATGGCGACCAATAAATACACTATGGTCGCCATTTTGGCGAGTGGCTTATTCATGACTGTATTTTTAGTATCATTTTAATCCCTTAATTTCGTTATCATTAATTACTACTTACGCAACTGAACACGCAACATGACAAAATCGTACTGTATCACAACTGTATTCTACACTGTAGCCAGGCAGTGTAATATTACTGTAGGCTGTACTGTATGTACTGTTTTCTTGTGACTATTTTATTAGCTTTGGCTGTATCTTGTACATAAACACTATTTTGGTATGTATCAAGCTTAGCGGGCCAAAATTCCCCCTTAAATATATTGCTGCTTTTGGACAGCCTTAGTACATGGAAACTGACAAAATAAATATGCTTTTTATAAAATATAAATATACTCTTTCCTCATCAGGTCCCTGGTTTGATATGTATCTCAAAGACAGAAGATCAGTTGTGCTGAACCAAAATCCATTCGTAGCATTCAAAAATGACCCAAAGGCAGAGTATAATGAACCAGTAAGTACGTAACTCGGCTGTTGCATAGGTGGAGCGTAGAACACAGAAATTCCAACGAATGTAAAACGAAACGATTTGCTCATATTTTGAGGGTATAACCTTCCGTTGAATAAATGATGGCAAATCATAAACAGTTTGTTTTTAATCCAACAGTAAATGCTCTTTCTTAAACATGTCACAACAGGCTGCAAATGATGCCAAAAATCTTAACAAACTCCTCGCAAAAAGAGTTCGTTGTAGAATATGTTCATTATGACATTCACTTCCCTACATTCAGCAACTACTGCTTTTTTTTACTTGACTTCAACGCATCACCTAGCGTAAACTCCAGGAAATTGCTTTTTACTCGATGCCATAAAGGTGTGGAATACCTTGCTTACTGGGAAAGCTATGGAATTTAAATATATTTATATAAATAAAAAATATTTATATAAATTTAAATAATTTTGGGGGGAGGTATATCACAGGTTATCTTACGCATTTTTGCTCGTCTTCCTTCCCCCGTTTCGTCCCGTAGGTTCTACGGGCCGCCAACATGACAGTAGCCGCCATGCGGTTTGCAAAAACGATGAGGGCAGCAAAGCTACAACCCGAAGTCTACCACCTCAACCCAGAGAAGAGCGACACACAGAGGTTCCGCAAGATAGCCAGGTAAAGAGAAAGACAGCGGGTTTTACGACGCAGGGTCCGTGGCGGTATAGCCGTAGGCATCCACCTCCTTGTGGGTTAGCGGGCCGTCCGTCAGTTCACGTCGTCCCAAAAGTTTAACTTTCGAATAAACAGAAAAATAGTAAACTATGGAGATGGCGTAGCATCGAATTGTATAGTATGGTTTTACGGCAGCGTTAAAATGTAATCCGGCTATTTCTAGGAGTGTGTTCATTGTACACCCTGTCGGGAGGTCACCCTGTCGGGAGGTCAACCTGTCGGGAGGTCGCCCTGTCAGGAGGTCAACCTGTTGGGAGGTCAAATGAACAAAATCAGCAAATATGCCCTCTTTAACTACAATGATCCGTTGTTGACTACCTTTATTGTATATTTCCAGCACAGTTTGAGTTCTTTTGCATTACTGACGCTCCCGGTTCATTCTTACATGACCTCAGGTTAATTCCAAGTAGATTCGCCGCCTACTACGCCATTCTCAACAAAGCTTTTCCTTTGGACATGAGTCAATACTTCCGGCTCTTGAATTCTACGAGGATTCCATTACCGGAGAAAGACGTACTCTATACGGTGCCGACCGCACGCCACGTGGTCGTGATGAAGAACGGCAACTTCTACCAGTTTGACGTTCTCGATAAAAATGGTAAATTAAAGTGGTTTTGTTTTCAGCTTATCTGCACAAATTGCATTTGTAAAGAGGGGAGAGTGGTTGGCCCATTGATATATTAGGTGAATTGGGCAGGTGTCTTTATGGTATGGAGAAGGGGCAAAGTGGTGTCCTAGCTTATTGATCCTGTTTATTAGATTACACTTTATGGTATGGGGGGGATGATGGTATCCTAGCTAATTGATCCTGGGTATGATGAGATTACACTTTGTGGTATGGGGGAGGGAGACAGTGGTATCCTAGCTAATTGGTTCTGTGTATGATGAGATTACACTTTATGGTACAGGGGGATGGTGGTATCCTAGATAATTGGTCCTGTGTATGAGATTACACTTTATGGTATGGGGGGATGGTGGTATCCTAGCTTTTTTTGCTGCTGCCAGCAATCAATATGTATTTGCATAATCCTACAGATGCACAGTAATGTTCGTGCATTCACACGTTATGCTAGTGTTCACTAAGAATATTTGTAACGTTTTACTAAACTTTTGCCAAGTTTCGTTCAGTATGGCGGAGGTTCAGTTGACCACAAAT
>JAODAG010096097.1:0-15838 GCA_027574785.1 Orphnurgus asper
GAGTATTAATCCAATCTTGTACAGAGTATTAATCCAATCTTGTACAGAGTATTAATCCAATCTTGTACAGAGTATTAGTCCAATCTTGTACAGAGTTTCATTCCAATCTTGTACAGAGTTTCATTCCAATCTTGTACAGAGTATTAATCCAATCTTGTACAGAGTTTCATTCCAATCTTGTACAGAGTATTAGTCCAATCTTGTACAGAGTTTCATTTCAATCTTGTACAGAGTTTCATGTCAATCTTGTACAGAGTTTCATGCATTCCAATCTTGTACAGGGTTATTCCTAACTTGTACAGAGATAAAGCCCAGGAGGGGTGGGGGGGAGGAATCAAGTTATATGGCTCAGAAGACCGGCAGTGGAAGAGGTCTTGCAGTCTACACGCGCGCACTTTGACATAAGGAAGCCGGTGCAATTCCTTAATTTTCGGGGTAGTGGTTGTATAATTGGCTCGATGCTCGCCTATCTCTTACCAGTTGCTACACTAAGTAGATGTAATCATTTAGTAAAGAGATCAGAGGTGAGTATATATACCTAGTAAAACTTCAACCAATAAGCCAAAACAAACCCCCCCCCAAAAAAAAAAATAAGCAAACTTCCCTAATTCGTTAAAGAGTTTCACAGTTTAAAAATTCACAGACTTTTAATTCCCCGATTTTTATCTCGGTCAGCACCCCCCCCCCCCCCCCCTATATTTCAAATCCCCGGGATCCGTGACTGCAGCCAGGAGGCCGGATGATCTCGGCTGATCGTAGCAAATATACTCGGTTAGCTTTTACGCGTTCCTTTCTCCTCGGCAGTCGCCAAGAAGTTGCAGACGATCGGGGAGATGCGTTGCGATGCCATCGGCCAACTGGAAGAGCGGGTCCGAGCGGGAGAGGGTATCATCCCCGCCTGCCGCAGCCTCCGGAGGTCCACGGTAGCCGGCATTGGAGCGATCCGTAAGTGTACCCCACGGACGGACGGCCTTTGCCTTTTTCTTCTTAGAGAGCGATTCTTAAATTTTAGCCCGTGATCGATCTTTGTCTTTATTCTTTTAGAGTGATTTTGTAAGTATATCCACAGACGACCGTCGTCGTCATTCTTAGAGCGATTCGTAAAGTGTGTCCCACAAACGACCTTTGTCATTATTCTTCCCCCTCCCCTCCCTCCCTTGGTCCGCCCCATTTTCAGTATTCTTCACGAGGACGTTTTTGCCAAGAAACGAGTTCGTTCATTTAATACGGATAACTCGACTTATACTTTCAACGTCATGGTAAGAATCAAATGCCTTGTGTAATTAGTTAAATTTTGAAGGACTGTTTGAGAACTCTTTCATTGTTCGTTGTGAAGTATAGCCCTTTGGCAGATGCGCTACACTGTTGGTATAAGTCCGGTAGAATCCCACATTGCAAATTTACACAATATTGTAGCGATTTGGTGAAAAGCTAACGCAACTTTGAAGTTATGCCACGTCGTTAATTAACACCTTTATGGGGGGTTATGGGTGCCGAACCAAACAATGTGCAGAAAAGGTTTTTCGAAAAACTTTGATTAAAAAAAAAATGTTACCCAAACATAGTACCATAAAGTGTGGCTTATTCATTGTTCGATACTAATTACTATGGTACTGTGTAACAGTTAAAAGTGCAATGCAGTGATATTTTAATGGAGTTCATATACATGCATATGCATAAGTTAGGGGAGAGGCTAGTGTCTACGTACACATTTTCATACACCATGTTTGAGGTGGTCTTACATGAAGTACATACCTCAAATATAGGATACATACATGAGTATGTATAAAGTTACGGGAGAGGCTAGTATCTACACATTTTCATAAACTATGTTTGAGATGGTCTTACATGAAGTACATAATAGGATACATACAGAAAGTACTGTTCCATTTCGTTCTGTTGTTTACTAATTTTTCCGACAATTGGCCTTTGTGTTCCATACAATGATCCCAGTGCCTTCAGCCCAATTCCCCTTCCCCCATTCAAGTCAATCAAATTCAATTAAGATTTGAGTTCCGCGATTTGTTAACTTTCCGTAATTTACCGTCCTGGCGACATTTTTTTTACGCCCATTCCATTTTAATTTTTCTGACAATTGGCTTTTGCGTTTCCATACAATGACACCAGTGCATTCAGCCCCTTCTTCCCAATCAAGTGATTATTCAAATTCAGTTATGGTTTGTGTTCCGCGTTTTGTATCATTTTGACAAATTACCGTTCGAGCGACATTCGTTATTTTTGGTCATTTACGCGCCTTCCGTTTTCATTTTCATTGGCTTAGCAACTACATTGCACATGTACACCACGTTTAATATAGTTACGTCCTTCCGTTTCGTTGCAGCTCTGATGAGCTCAGTGTCCATTCAGAAAATGAAAGCCATGGACACGTTTGACATAGAAGAGGCAGAACGAGAGTGGGTCACTGTCCATAGGGGATCCGTCATCATGGTAATAACATTTTACTATTCGCCTTCTTTTCTTTTCCCCCTTTCCCCTGTAAAGCTTAAATTATCATCCATTTGGCTTAAAAAATTATATTCCCTTATTCAATTGGATTTATTTTGGTTGTCGTAAAAACTTGTGTTTCATTTTGGGGCAGGCATGTCAGTATGGTATGAAGAAAGCTCGAGGTTGAATTTTGAAATTTATGCCAAGTTTTGGTCGTTGGTACGAAAACACACTTACCAGATAGTTAAGACAGGAGGATGGGAAGAAGCGTTTCCCAATCTGTCATGATATCTTTGTTACAGTCAAAACCAAATGCTCTGATATTTTTGTGGATCAGTGTTTAGCCTAACACATTAGCTGCAGTTATGAATTAGGGACTAGCTGTAAGAGTCCAAGTGTGTAACTATCAAGTGTTTTTCTAGGAAGGGGATAAAACATGTGACCTCGGTTTCTTCAAAGTTATAAACACACACTCCAAAAACTGGAAAGTGCAACTCAAAACTTCTACTAATAGTATGTATTTTTGTTGGGTCGTGTACATGAGTTTATAGGTCCTTGCGGTAGGTTTTGTTGGACAACGTGAGAACTTCACACGACCCTTCCATCTTGTGCAGGAAGATGTAAATCATGCGTCCAATTTGAAGTAGCTTTGGAGGTGTCGTGTCGTGGAATTAAAGCCCCGTAGGGACGAAAGGCACTCCCCAAGTATCTTAAGAAAGGGTAAAGCTTAAGAAAGGAATCTAGAATTCTTGGCTCACTCACATTCCCCACAGCCAGCGGTAACATGGTAAAATATATAGTGTACTGCTGGTCGCAATTTTTGTCTATTGATCTGTAAATGACTTTTAAATAATTTTTCTGGGTATATGGACGATTGCTGCCGGATGAAAATTAACAGCATTATGTCGTTTTGTTGTTTACTTTAATTTAATAACATATTTTGCATAATTTTTGGTTTGTTTCTGCTACAAGCAACCTGGTGTGTCTGTCGAACAGCCTAGTATTACTTCGGTCAGTTCATGTTAACCCGTCATGTTTGGGCGTCATGGAGTTATTGCATTTCATTCCAATACGTCATCGACTTTGCATGCTCTTAATCAAGTGTGCGGTAGGATACAGCTTAGGCTGTGTTTTGTGTGTGTTGTGTGGTTTAGTAATTTCCTGACATGCACTTTGGCATGCATGCTCTTCAATCGAGTGTTTACAAATATTTGAACCTTAATTGAACCAATATTTAAAATGGGTTTTCCAACACAAACTGACCACAATGCATCTTGAAAATGAATTTAAACTGTCATACTGTATATCAACTTGTGAGCAGCTGTCGAGCAGTGGATTAGTAGAATTCCTGACATGCACTTTAGTGTGTTTGCCAAGCGAGCCTCCGCCCGTAGATAATTAAATTAAATTAAAGGGTTCTTTCCCATCCCATCTTTAGGTGGAGGTTTGTAACGTGTCAAATGGATACATGGTGCAGGGTGGCCATGTTTTATTCTGCTCTCCACCTCTTTTTGGTAATTTTTGCTTCTCTTCTGCTCGGTGTCCTGGAATAAAGATGGCAACGAACTTAATTGTCTCCAGGTCCAACATGAAGAAATGCATTCTGATTTAACCCAAATTTGCTAATGTAACGACGACGAGTAAAGCGTTTTGTTCTATTGGGGCAACATTTCACATCTATTGGGGGGTTAACTTTTTATTTGCTTATGTGGGTTAATTGTTTATTTACTAGTTATTTATTTACATTTGGTTATATTGGAAAATAAGTCATATTGTTGGGGGTCTTTCTTTATTTTTTTTCAGGTATGAAACGGTTTGCTTTTGGCTTTTCAGTTTGCAGTGGCTTTGATTTTGTAGACTTTTACCGTAAACTTGCTTGTTTTTTTAACTACGCTGTATACCACCTTTACCAACTTACGTACAGTATTAAACGTAAATGCATTTTAAGACGGTCGGTCCATGTATTGCTATTAGTGAATCACTTACTGCTACTAATGAATCACTGGAGTGCAGTAAGTGAATCACTTAGTGCTACTAGTGAATCACTTACTGCTGCTATAGTGAATCCCTTACTGATAGTAGTGAATCACTTATTGCAATGAATCACTGAGTGCAGCAAGTGAAGCACTTACTGCTACAACTGAAATAACTTAGTATAACTAATGAATCACTTACTGCTATTAGTGAATCATGTACTACTGCTGGTATATCAATTAGTGCTACTAGTAAATCACTACTGCTACTAGTGAATCACTTAGTACTATAGTGAATCTCTTAGTGCTACGAGTGAATCACTTACTGCTACTACAGTAGTGAATCAAGTTAACTTAATACTATTAGTGAATCTCTTAGTGCTATTAATGAATCATTTCATGTGACAAGTGAATCACTCACTTATGTGCTACGAGTGAATCACTTACAGCTGCTATAGAATCATGCACTGCTACTAGTCACACACTTAGTGCTACTAATCACTTGCTGCTACTATAGTGAATCACTTACTGATAGTATAGTGAATCACTTAATAGTACTAACTAGTGAATCACTTACTGCTACTAGTGAATCACTGCTACTAGTGAATCCCTTACTGCTAGAGTTGATCACTTACTGCTATACTAATGATTAATTTACTGCTACGAGTGAATCACTGATACTAGTGAATCACTTACTGCTAGAGTTAATCACTTACTACTATACTAATGATTAATTTTCTGCTACGAGTGAATCACTGCTACTAGTGAATCACTTTCTGCTAGAGTTAATCACTTACTGCTATGAGTTGATCACTTACTACCTGCACAATTGAATCATACACTTACTGCTAGTGAATCACTTACTGCTGCATGTGAATCACAGAGCTGTGAAATTGTACACTAAATATCAATTATCATTCCGACCATGGGGCTTAAACATGGCACACTGTTAGTGCAGGCTTGAAAAAGTGTATGAAAGTGTTGTCGGCATACAGTACTGTAATGATGTTCAGCCACGCAGGCATATTTGCTACTAACTGTGAACATATAAACTAATACCATGTCATTCAGACCATAGGATAGATTAATCAAATTCGTGGCACATGATAGTTCATGCATGATAAAGTGTATGGAAGTGTATATTTGAGATATATACTTCTTGTATTTGTAAGACCACCTCAAATATTGTGTATATATATATAGTGTATTGTGTATATAGTAGCCTATCCACTACTTCTTATACACACTCATGCATGTATCCTATATTGAGATACTTCATGTAAGACCACCTCAAATGTAGTGTATACACGTACATGTGTATGTAGATACTAGCCTATCCACTAACGTATACCTAATCATGCATGTATCAATACCACCTCAAATATAGCGTAGATATGTACATGTGCATGTAGATTACTAGCCCATCCCATGACTTATACGTGATATGTATGTAACCTATATTTGAGGTGGCCTAGCTTACATGAAGCCTACACCTTTCTGTAGTATCCTGAACCACACATAGAACCGTTTTAGCATAACATACGGATTGGGACCGAAGCTGCGGTTTGCCCGCCGTGGTAGAGTATTGTAGGAATATGCATACATCACGCTGGTGGTAGCAATTAATGATGCAGCACATAGATCGACTCACACATTTCCATTTTGCTATCTCTTTAGCACGGTCCAGCCAGGAAGCATCCTTCGGTAAGGAGTCTCTGTATCTCGTATCTGCTGCCACCCCGTGGTTCTTTATATGTTCTTCCTCGGGTAATCCGTCTCCTCCCGACCTTCCCTCTCCCTCGTATGTAATTTCGGCTCTAGTCCATGTTCCGCATGATCGTTTCCACGTTTTTTTTGTTAAAAAAAAATCCATCGATGTATTATAATATACTGTGCATCAAAGAGCATGTGTCGTCATATTGTATGCACTTCCGCTGCGTGCTCAATCATTTTAATGTAATCCTGCTGTTAATGTAATCCCTGGTGCTCTTCCCTTCTGTTTCCGTTCATCTCACCTTCATCTCTCCTTCATCTCGCCTTCACCTGTATTAGCGATATCTGGGCTCTGTAATCTCCCCTCCTCTCTTCTGTCTCCTCTCTCTCTCTGCTCTCCAACTGCATAAAGTCCCCAGGGACTAGGTGGCAGTTCTGTTCATATCATCATCATCCAGCTTTTAAATACAATCATATTCAGTACACAAACTTAAGTGCAATCCAGCTATATAAACTTAGTACAGTCATATATTATACATCCATGTCAATTTAATTCAGCTATGAATACATCCACATAAATGTAATTCAGTTATATAGATAAATCAACTTTGATGTAATCCAGCTATGAATTCAATAATACATCCACTTTAATGTAATCCAGCTATGAATTCAATAATAACATCCACTTTAATGTAATCCAGCTATGAATTCAATAATACATCCACTTTAATATAATCCAGCTGTAAATACAATAATACATCCACTTTAATGAAATCTAGCTATAAATACAATAATACATCCACTTTAATAAAATCTAGCTGTAAATACAATAATACATCCACTTTAATGTAATCTAGCTGTAAATACTACACTCTCTATATTGCACTGCATGCTCAATCATATCAATGTAATCCAAGCTATCAATACAATCAAATTCAGTACATCCACTTCAATATATTCCAGCTATAAACTTCATACATCCATGTCAATTTAATTCAGCTATGAATACATCCACATCAATGTAATTCAGTTTTTTTATATAGATCCACTTTAATGTAATCCAGCTATGAATTCAATAATACATCCACTTTAATGTAATCCAGCTGTAAACACAATAATACATCCGCATTAATGTAATCCAGTTATAAATAGCCTACAATTGATAATACATGCACTATAATGTAATCCAGTTATAAATACATAATACATCCACTATAATGTAATCCAGTTATAATTACAATAATACATCCACTTTAATGTAATCCAGCTGTAGATACAATAATACATCCACTTTAATGTAATCCAGCTGTTAATACAATAATACATCCACTTTAATATAATCCAGCTATAAATACAACATCCACATCAATATAATCTAGCTAAATATGTAATCATACATCCACTTCAATGTAATCCAGTTATAAATACAACCATACATTCACTTCAATGTAATCCAGCTATAAATACAATAATACATCCACGTCAATATAATCCAGTTATAAATACAATAATGCATCACTTTAATGTAATCCAGCTATAAATATAGTAATACATCCACTTTAATGTAATCCAGCTATAAATACAATAATACATCCACTTTAATGTAATCTAGCTGTAAATACAAATACATCCACATCAATATACTCTAGCTAAAAGTGTAATCCTACATCCATTTCAATGTAATCCAGCTATAAATACAACCATACATCCACTTCCAACGTAATCCAAATATGAATATCTCATGTCATCAGGTTTTTACACATTTAGAACATGTTTATTCATGAAGAGAGTGTAAATAAAAATGATCAGGTAACCGGTTGATTTTCCATGGATTTGATGGGAAAACTGCAGCTGTTTATCATTTTTTTTAAATACTTGTGTTAAGCGTTTAAGGCTATAAATGTACAATCGTATGTCCACAGAGTCCTTCAACATCATTCCGCTTTCTATGGGAGTAGTCGCTATTTATTAATTATTAACTTTGAAAGTTCACCATCCTCGCGATTACTAAATGCATTCACAAATATTGTACGATTCATTGATTTGTTTTCGCCCCCGATTGTAAGTTGATTGTCTGTAGAAAGAATTGTGGTAACAAGTCGATATGTTGTACGTGTTTCTAATTTGTGTTGCTTTGTCCCCGTTATTTCAGTGAAATGTATGAATCCATCTGTACATGTTTGATGTGCCGTACCATATAACATTTATTTCAATCGTTTATTACTCACCAATCAACTTAACTTACTTGACCCTTACTACACTACACTAGGAATTATTTAGTGGGGCGGTTCATAATCTGTATTTATCTGAAATGTTTAATAAGAGTATCGTAATATGTTTGTTTTATTTATATGTTTAACTGCAAGACGGCCATGAAACTTCGTTGAAAATTCAGTGTGCTCTTGTAGCCATATGGGGTAACATTTGTTTCATCTGTAATTTTGACAGGGTTGATTCTATGTAAATTCTATGTCTACCGGCCCTTTCTCCAGTTGAATGAACTTAATTGTCCATCCATTCTCGTATGTAATGAATTTTAATTCTGCATCTACCCAACTTTCTCCCGTTGCATGAATTGTCTACCCTTTCTCCCTCTCACCCTATGACAATAATGTTATTCTGTCTAATTGTAGTTCATGTACATTAAAGACAGTTTTAGGGTAGTTATATATCCCTTATTTTGGATTTGCAAGTAATATATAACTGTAAGTTGTAGTTCACATTAACGACAGTTTTAGGGTAGTAGTTACATATCCCTTATTTTGGATTTGCAAGTAATATATAACTGTAATTTGTAGTTCACATTAACGACAGTTTTAGGGTAGTTATATATCCCTTATTTTGGATTTGCAAGACAAGTATATAACTGTTGTAGTTTACATTAATGACAGGCTTATGGTAGTTATTCCCTTCTTTCAGTGTTGCAAGTTTATAACTTGTAGCTCCACATTAAAGACAGTTTTAGGGTAGTTATCGCATCTTTCGGTTTTGCAAGTACTGTTCATCACTGTCGTAGTTTCACATTAAAGACAGTGTTAGAGTAATTATTAGCATTCCCTTCTTTTGATTTTGCAAGTATAAAACTCTTGTAGTTCCAGACTAAAGACAGTTTTACAGTACAGTAGCTATATTCCTTACTTTGGATTTTCAAGTATAAACATTGTAGTTCACATTAAAGAGTACTATTGAGTCTAGTAGTTATATCTCTTCTTTCAGTTTTGTAAGTTTATAACATTGTAGTTCACATTAAAGAGTAGTTATATCCCTTCTTTCAGTTTTGCAAGTTTATAACTTGTAGTTCCACATTAAGGACAGTTTTAGAGTTAGCTACGGTCCCTCGCAGTTTTGCAAGTTTGATTAACCGTCCCGATTCCACAATATATAAAGACAGTTTTAGAGTTAGCTACGGTCCCTCCTTCCAGTTTTGCAAGTTTGATTTACCGTTCCGGTTCCACGTTATATAAAGACAGTTTTAGAGTTAGCTACAGCCCCTCCTTCCAGTTTTGCAAGTTCGATTAACCTTCCCGGTTCCCATTAATTAAAGATAGTTTTAGAGTTAGCTACGGTACCTCCTTCCAGTTTTGCAAGTTTGATTAACCGTCCCGGTTCCCATTAAAGACAGTTTTAGAGTTAGCTACGGTCCCTCCTTCCAGTTTTGCAAGTTCGATTAACCGTCCCGGTTCCACATTAAAGACACAGTTCCGTATATTTCAACGTGCTAACACACAGAGGCTCGGACGCTACCTGACAATCTGCTGGCACGACATCCGAACTCTGGTGGTGGACACGGTCATCCTGCCAGATTCGTCGTTCGCCAAGTGGTGGGAGATCTTCGTCCTCTTTGTGACCCTGACGATCGCCACCGTCTACCCGTACTGCGCAAGTTTCGTCGGTGAGGGAATCTACTCCTTTCATTTTCACTTTGAAATGGATGTTTATTTTGTCACAAATTTTGCAACCCTCGTTACATTTTGCTCATTTCTAGCGCCGTACGCTATAATAACACGGTTCCATGCACCTGGCAAAGTCGAAAACCAGTTATTTTCACAATTATTTTATATTTTATAGTTCAACCAATCGCATGGTCATACTGTATCGTGACGGTGATATTTTCAACTGCTGGGAATATAAACAGATCTTATTATTTCACACTATATAGCCCAGCTGGTATCTCGGCCGTAAAAGATGTCTGATACTGTTGTGATGGATAATCGATTGAATAAATCAATTAATAAAAGCATCTGGCAATTAAGTGATGACATCTGACGATAAGAATTTGATGTTGCAAATGAAGCTGATTTTTGTTGGCCGTGCCGAGAACCTGCCGTTGCTTTATTAAAAAATCCGTCAAAGCATCTCACCGAACCGACCGACTTTAAATACATGGAGATGCGCCGCTTGATGTTAAGTTCGTTGGTAATGGCACCTTGCCCGTAGGATGTGTTTTAGTATCCCGGTACTAAGATAGTGATATGTACTCGTAAGGCTACCTCAAATATAGTGTATGTACCTCAAATATAGTGTATGCACATGACACCTTGCCTATAGGACGTCTTTTAGTATCCCCGTATGTACTTGAAAGGCTACCTCAAATATAGTGTATGCACCACCTCAAATATAGTGTATGCACCACCTCAAATATAGTGTATGCAACATGTATAATGTAGATACTTGCTTATCCCCTGACAAACATTCATGTATGTATCATACATTTGAGGTGGGTCTTACATGAAAGTACCATGCAAGATAAATCACATCGAGTGTTGCCAGTCATGTCTCGTGTACAGTTTTATTACGTACCCTTACAGATCAGTTACATGCAGTCTCATTAAATACAGTCATAGATTAAGGGATCTCCCGTCGAGTAATGTTCGCAAAAAAAAAAAAGGGCGACCAGATGTCGTCGGCAATTTTGGCATTCGACTGCGACGCAGTGAGAGGTACGTGATCCTCGTGACTACAGAAACGATCTTCCCATGTCTTGCAATGTCGCTCTCGGGAATGTAGACATCGATCTGCTTGCGTCCGTTTTGTCATTCATACAATAAAGTGCTGTTATGTGTGCAATGAGCTTCCTGTAAGATCCACCTCAAATATAGGATATATAAAATGATTACATGACTATGTATAAGTTAGGGGATAGGCTGGTATGTACACATTCTGCACTCATGTAAGACTACCTCAAATGTAGGATACATATATACATGAGTATTTATAGGTTAGGGGATAGGATAGTATCTACGTAGCACATGCACCTACACTATATTTGAGGTAGTCTGAAATGAAGTACATACCTCAAATACACGATACATACATGAGTATGTATAGGTTAGGGGATAGGCTAGTGTCTACATTCACATGTACATACACTTGAGAATGAGAAACATGGGTATGTATCAGTTTAGGGGATAGGCTAGTATCTACATACACACGTATACACTATATTTGAGGTATATAATGCTTCATATAAGGATACATACATGATACGTTATGGGATAGGATAGTATCTATGAACACATGTTCATACACTATATTCGAGGTTACACCGTAGTATTATAGAATACATGCATTTTGAGGAAGTCTTTCACTGAAGGACATACCGTTTGAAATCCTCTTGCGTTTGTTTATATACCGACGTAGAATACAGTAAACTGTCAGTGTCGTTATTTGACCTACAGTACGGTCTCGATGCGTCCACGAAGACGAGCCGTCGTAGCATTGCTTCGTTAATAATTTAAACAAAGATATTAAGAAATTGACATTCTGAGATTGCTAGGTACTGTGCTGGGAACCGGCAGATGCAGAGCGTTCTTGTCTGGGAGGGGAACATTTTGAGGTGGCTGAACTGTGTCTTGGGGGAGAGGTTTATGGGGAGGGGTTATCCGCCTTTTCCTTTGAGAATTTTTTTGTATATATGTTGAAGGTGCTTCGATGCAAGATTGTGGTATATATTGCAACAATTTTTTTAAGAACATTTACTTTCAAGAATTTTAACTACAACACTTATTCCCGTCGCATTTTTGCGACGATTAACGTCACAGCTTTTAAACCCCCGCCCCCCCAATCTTTGGTCGACCGTTTTCCCCCAGCTCACGACATCAACGGGAAGCAGAACCTGGGGCTGTTGACGGTGATGTACATCATGGACTTCATCCTCCTTTTCGATATCATCTTCCACCTCCGGACGGCTGTGGTGACCCCTAACGGTACGGCGTACGAGTGTGCGGTTGTTTTTTTCCCCTTCCCTCCCCCCCCTACCACTTCTCGGGTGATGAAACGACCACAGACTTTTCCAATATTTTGGAAGTAAAGGTTAGCTGCTTTTTGTCAGTCCTGGGATAAGTTGCAAAGGGAATTATAATTCCGCCATGTTGCTCCTTATGGACTTAACCGCGTGCCACAGACGATCACGCGTCACCGCTAAGGGCACATTGCTCCTTGTTTACAAGTTTTCTCTACGAGTTTACGACGCATAAAGTTAGTATGAATTATTAATTATATTATAATCCTTCCCGTTTTCGTTCAAATCGAAATACTAAAACAATCAAATTGCACATTTTTTATCTAAAGAGACCTGACTAAAGTCAGGGGTGGGAGAGATGCAGGGAGAACGCAATCTGAGATATTTATGCCTGGCGTCATTGAAAGGTTAGGTGCAGACCATGCATTTCCATATTTCGCCCCTTCCTGATTTGAAAAGCCCGTTAATTTGATACGCGCAACAAATTTCCATTTCGCAACTACGTAAAAGTAAATATCCTTGGCATCTTTTTTTACATCTTTCCAAAATTTCTTGCTGGCAATTGGTTTCGTTTTGTGGTGGTGGGGGGGTTTCATCTTTTTGGGTTTTTTTACCCCCTCGCAGGCACCAACAAAGACTTCGACAGCATACGAGAGCACTACGTCAAGAGCTGGGGTTTCGTCTTGGACGTCCTGTCGATAATACCGCTGGACCTGTTCTGCCTGCTCTACCCGCAGACCGGGGACCGGAACCAGGCCCTCTACCTGCTCTCCCTGAACAGACTCATCAAGTTCTGGAGGGTAAGATTGAATAATGCGACTCACGACGAACCAGAGACGTACTATTATCACAACTAAGGTGCATTCCTGTTGAACGCAAAGGTCGACGCCATTGCACCCTTTGACCTTCCTTGTTACGCAAATCCAGGCCAACGTAATGTAGTAAATTCAATGCCTTGAGGCGTACAATCTGTTGTTTTTTTTTGTTTTTTCCGTCCTTCGTGCGATAAGGTCCCGAACTACATCAAGAAGCTGGAGGGCGACCTCCGCGTCAACATCGGTCACATCAGGATATTCAAATTTGGCATCTACATCTCGCTCTCCTCTCATTGGTTCTCCTGCCTCTGGTATCTGTTCGCCTGCCAAAGCACCAGGGAGTATGTTTAACCCTTTTTATTTCTTCTTTTTTTTCTTTTTTTTGGGCTCTTAAAAACTCGCTCCGGAGCAATAACGTTCAAAACTTCGAGGCTTCGTTTCGAGGAAATGATCTCTCCATTCCTGGGCTAAATTAATTAATCACCATTGATATGCAACTGATTACGTTACGTTCTTTAACTTTTTGTTATAATGCAAGGAACTTTTTGGAATTTTCTTTTTTATGACATGGAAGTTTACTCATTTTAAGTTTCCCTGCTAGAACCCTTCATTTCTATTTTACCTCATTTTGAGTTATTTTTGAGGTGGCAACTAGTCAGGTTCGGTGATACAAACCTGACAGGTTTTAAAGGTTGAGAGAGAGAGAGAGAGAGTCCGAACTAATAGGGCTGCAATGTTAAAACTCTTTTATGTTAAAAACATTTTTCATCCTCCAGCGATAGCAGCATGCTGAATTGAAATTGAAAGCCTTTACAGTAAAATGATATGGTCTCCGTAATCAAAAAGGTAGACTTTACGTCATAATTTCCTTACGTGTGAGTTATTACGTGTGTATGGTCGTATGTACTCTGGGCTCCCGAGAGGGGATTGGCAGAGCCGTACTAGCCTAGCCTGCCTTACCTTAGGACTGTCGAACAACAGAACCTCTGGTTGAGCGGCTCAGTTATCCTGGGCCGTCTACAGCAGCTTGGACCCAGTGTGGCCCCAACTCGGATGCACCGACTTTTTTAACTTCCCCACGAAGACGCACGTCATGTTACCCTCGACTCGGACTGGGACCAAGTTTAACCTTGACCGAGGAATTGGACATGGGACCGAAAACCCGCTTCGGTTTACAGCATCGGCAAAACACAGTATCACCATCTATCTTAATTCGTTCGTGGAATTCCTATATAGTGCACTTGGGCCGTTTACCACGATCTTAGCTCTAAGAGCTGATGGTGGGTGTGAACGTCAGGTGGATGGATATCAGATAGAAATGATTTTTTTTTTAACTTTGATCGACCCTCCGCGACTAGTCGAATATAGTGTTCGACCTCCGTGTCGCTGAAGGTGCGAGCCAGACTTAATTTTAATCGATAAAGTGGTGAATGGTCTGCACGTTTTCTGACGAGGGAGGGAAGAGACATTGCCATCATGCAAGAACAGGAGAACGGTGTGGCGAGCTAGGTTGCATTAGTGTGCAACATCCAAACAGCTAGGCGGCCTGCTTTTTTTCTTTTTTTTCCGTCAATCTTTGTTTGCAACGACGATATTAATGTCACTCTCCGTTGAATTTCATTTGAGACTTTATAATGCCAGATTTTTGTAGAATGGCATGGACGGTTGGTAGAGTAAATAATGTTTTACCTAGCTAATATGTAGGCATTAATAAATAATAATAATAATAATAATCATCTCCATCACATTGACACTTGTACTTATCCATATAACCTTAGGCTAATATTTTGTAGAAAAAGGCCAGCCAGCCTAACGACCTGGCTGTGTGATGGTTCCTTGCAGTGTAAATCAAACTAACATCTCCCCCACGTCTCTGGGGAGGAAAAATTACCGGGAGACACTCCGTGGTCATCAGCGGACCGGTATGCCAGTCTGTACTTTGAGAATTCTAAGCTTCACCGGAGGAGTCTGTATTCTTTGTTTGTTTTTTTTCGTGGTAAAGGTGTACTGTTCCGCAGCCAGGCAGGCCTGTGAGATTTACTCCAGGATTGAGGCCTGATGGTAGGTAGACCACAACAAACCAAACTGAATGTGGTAAAAATGTGAATCTATTATACCTTGCAATTTAGTGGTATTCCTTTGGAATGCAAGAAGGTACCTCACCTCTGGTCTGCATACAGGGGTAATATACCAACCCAGGGACAGCTAGGATCAGCTGAATGTCATTAGCGATAGGAATGTAAGAAGGTACGTCACCTCCGGTCTGCATACAGGGGTAATATACCAAGCCAGGAACGGCTAGGATCAGCTGAAAGTCGTTAGCAATAGGAATGTAAGAAGGTACGTCACCTCCGGTCTGCATACAGGGCCATTATACCAAGCCAGGGACAGCTAGGATTTGATGATAGTACAATGTAGTTCTCTTAGAAGGTAAATAAAGATCGCTTGATGTGGGTTTAAAGCTTTGCAAGAAGGACAAATTTAACTAGAAGCGTCTTCATCGGAGTTCTGCAGCTACATGTGTCACTGAAGAATACTACCCGTAGTGCCTGATAAGCACTTTATTATTATACAAAGATGTACTGTATTTGCTGGATGTGATTTGATATTGGTTCAGTAGCTAAGGCCTTTCTTGACTAAGAGATATA